>JARLTB010000046.1:11350000-11597500 GCA_030141615.1 Unio pictorum | reverse complement strand
CGAATCGAGAAGGGGGAAGGAGTCACTTGATAGTTTATATCACGTACTCCTAACATGATTATGACGAGAACCAATCGTTTTATTTTAAAAATAAAATGTTATCTACTTCTTAATTCACTAGTCTCATCTTGACTTTGACAACAACCAATAATTTTAAATAAAAATATATGTTGTTTACATGGTTACTATTACCCCTCTACCCAGGTCAGGATCTGGGTCAACATTACATGTTTACCAAAGAAGAATTCAGGTCATACGATGTTCTGACAAAACAATCATCTTTAGTGATCAAATTTGCATTTCAGTAGCATGTAATGAAAAATGGAAAGAATTTACAACTGACAAATAATTCGAGAGCTCACAGTTTGAGGCTTTTACTGATACAGATTTGTAATAAAACCTGTTTTGTGTTTATATAACCGTTGATAACAGTGCTGACCAATCTATTCCATACTGATGTTCTGATCTGTGTACGAAAGTTGCATCCAATATCCGACTTTAGGTATATATATATATATATATATATATATATATATATATATATATATATATATATATATATATATATATATATATATATATATGATAATTATGATATAGATGATAATTATGATGACTACTACTATCACAGTGACTATTATTACTACTGGTTCTAGTACTAATAACTACTTCTATTACAGCTTTATTACTTCTACTCCCGATGTTCTACTAATATTCGAAATACCATATCTATTTCTACTGCTACTATTGTCACGAAAATTATATTATTCATTGACTGTGTCATGAGGACATGACGTTTATAAAGGTATAATATTCAAAGGATCTCATATTTACCTGTTGACGTCATTCAACCCAGAAGGAACACATATATGAAGAACAAATATATGATACATTGCAGAACTATTTCTCAGTTATTACCATCCTAAGTGATTTATAATTGACGTAGGCATATCTTATTCATAGACTTTGATAGATTCAACAATAACAATTTATAGTTTAATATAAATAAGAAATACTAAACGAACGTTAACACATAAGCAATGGCTAGTGTACGTATCTAGTGTATTTTAAAAGAGAGAGAGAGAGAGAGAGAAAGAGAGAGACCTACCTACCTATATACCTGCCTGCCTACCTACCCTCCCCCCCACACACACACCCCACACACACATACATGCATGCATGCATACATACACACACACACACACAAATACATACATACATACATACATACATACATACATACATACATACATACATACATACATACATACATACATACATACATACATACATACATACATACATACATACATACATACATACATACATACATACATACATACATACATTTGAATAGAACTGCGTTTGAAATGAATAAAAACCTTGCCACAATGAGGTCCGAACTGGATATTTTAAAAAATAATAGGATCACCAGACTAGGAAGTAACAGGTAAGGTATTATTTAGATACATAAATAGAAGCGATTTGAACAGGTATACAATTGTATGAGGCCAAAACCGCATGTTGAGTACATACATACATGCATGTATACATACATACATACATACATACATACATACATACATACATACATACATACATACATACATACATACATACATACATACATACATACATACATACATACATACATACATACATACATTTGAATAGAACTGCGTTTGAAATGAATAAAAACCTTGCCACAATGAGGTCCGAACTGGATATTTTAAAAAATAATAGGATCACCAGACTAGGAAGTAACAGGTAAGGTATTATTTAGATACATAAATAGAAGCGATTTGAACAGGTATACAATTGTATGAGGCCAAAACCGCATGTTGAGTACATACATACATGCATGTATACATACATACATACATACATACATACATACATACATACATACATACATACATACATACATACATACATACATACATACATACATACATACATACATACATACATACATATATACATAGAGACGGACGGACACAATGAACGGATGGAAAATTCGAAACGATGATGATGGTCCAAAGATTATTGAAGATAATATTAATGATGAAGTGGGTAGTGGAGATAGGACTAGCAGTTAAAAAAAAGAGTTGCTATCTTACCAGATAATGTCTTACCTACCTTTTCTATCTGTTGCATGCAATTCGTATATGTCCTGACTTGAATAGAACATATGTATTCGAAATATGCAAAACTAGGAAGTAAAAGGTAAGCGTTTGGTAACCAACATATGGAGCGAAGTGTTTGAACATAAGCACCTATGGTAACGTCGCTCGTCTAGACCCACAATTCCAAAGCATGTAATTAACTAAACAAAATATTGTTTCCTGAAAGGAAACCCTTAAATTGAATCGGTATGAAGTTAACTCGGTATACAGGTACACCCGCACACATACACGCACGCTGTAATGAAACTTCAGAGTCGACACACACATACATGCATGAATGCATACATACATACATACATACATACATACATACATACATACATACATACATACATACATACATACATACATACATACATACATACATACATTCATACATACATACATGTAATTTCTGAGGGTGCGATAGAACATGTTGTTAACAAAAGGCCAGCCAGTGAAACGGACTGGCACACCTAACAGATGGAAAAAGAGAGACAATGATAATGACATAATATTCATTGAGGACGATAAAGATGACGAAGTGAAAGATGTAGGTACAAATGGCAGTTAAGACAGAGTTATTTTTTACCTGATAATGACCCACCTAACTGTCCTCTTTGTTGCATGCAATTCGTATATGTCCTTACTGAAGTGTTCGAAATGCGTGACGTATTCAGCGGGCGTGGTATATTATAAAAATATGCATGAATCAAGGTGTTATGGCATTTGCACAAACATAAAAGTATTATAAACCTTCGCAAATATCTTAATTCAGACATGTACTACCGACCTACACCTTCCCATATCATCACTGATGAAATACCAAACAAGGTCACGCCTAACTTACAAAACCAATGTACGGTAATTGTTTTTTTTTATATATCAAAATAATGTCTCTTTGTCAAAGGCAGTTCCCGTGGATGCGCGAAAAAAATGTATAATTAACAGACTGTATCAAAGACACTTCTCGAGGCTTCGTGATTGACACAGCTAACTACAAGTGCAAGATAGGCATTTAAATTGTGTCGTGTACCTAAGATGTAACATAAGTGTTCGAAATGTATGAATGAATCAGTGCATGTTAACAGAGAAAACGAAAAGAATATAATAAATATATACATCCAATCTTAGCATTTTGGTGTTATGATTCCTCTGATACTTAAAATATTTTCATTTAAAACAGTTGTAAACATGTTTGTAAAATGTTAGAGAATATTATTTACAACAATCCGTACAACCGATGTTTGCTAATGAAGCACAAAGGTATGAAAACTTAACCAAATTGTTGATGTTGTCTCTCCTACTGTTGAAAATTAAAGACCAAATGATAAAAGGTATGTAAATATTAGTGCCTGGTCCCAAATCAGACATTAGTGGGGATCTTGATATCCATTAAACAGACCAGAAACTATGTAAGAAAGTAAGCTTAAATTCTGGTTCGTTCCCACGTACGTGTAAACAAAGCCATGGGAAAGGGTCAGTGTGATACACCCAAATCATAACTCCTTAAGCCTCTTTAGTATTCGAAATACTGATTTCCAGATTACTATTATTATTAAATCAAACAAAACACACGAAAATAATAGCTTTCACAGACTTAATGGCTAGAATTGCATAGTATGTTATTGTTATACAACCTGTCGAAAACAGAATGTATTTATGCATTCTACTTTGAATCAACCGGATTTGAACCGAGTTTGATCCAGGATTACCTGTTTTGAACCGGTGAAAGCAACTGAAACCGGTTGAATACCGATTTAACCGGTTTGAACCGGTGTAAACCGGCAAAAAAACTGTCGAAACCATACTTTATTAATAAAATCTAGTTTGTATAAACTGGATTGAACCAGTTTTTGAACCAGGTCAAACTGAGTTGAACCGGTTTGAGTAGGATGTTACCGGATCGATCTTTTTAACCGGTTTAAACCGGTTAAAACTTGTCCAAAACAGATTTTTCCGTACAATTTCATTTGAAAAAACACAGTTCAAACCAGTCTTGAACTGGATGGAACCGGTTTGAAAGTGATTGACAAGATTTGATCCGGATTAAACTGGTCCAATCCTGTCCAAAACAGACTTATCCATAAAATATTTGAATAAACCGGTTTGAACCTGTTTTGAGCCAGAATAAACTCATTTGAACCGGTCTGAACAGGTTCGAAACGGTTTGATACAGATTGAACAACTTTGAATTGGTTTAAACCGGATTAAAGCTGTCCAAAACATACTTTGTTAATATAATATGCTTTTGAATAAACCTCATTTGAACTAGGATAAACTGGTGAGAACCGGTTTGAGCAAGATGGAACCGGTTTGTTCCGGGTTGAATCGGTTGAAACCGGTTTTATCTGGCCAAAACCTGTCCAAAACATATTTTATTCATAACATCTACTTTGAATAAACCGGTTTGAATCGCTTTCAACAAGAAATAACTGGTTTGATCTATTTTAAGCCGAATGGAACCAGTTTGAAACGGTTTGTATCGGTAACAATCGGTCAAAACTTGTCAAAAACATAAACATAAACTTTCAATTAAATCTACTTTAAAAATAACGTTTCAAACTGTTCTAAACCAGGAATATTTGGTTAAAACCGGTTTGAGCAAGACGAAACCGGTTTGATCCAGATTGAACTGGTTTAAACCGGTTATAACTGTCTCAACCTGTTCAAAACAGATTTTATCCGTAAATTTGACTTTCAATAAATCGGTTTGAATCGGTTTTCAACCTGAATAAACTGCTAGGAACGAACCGGTCTTAGCAGAATGGAAACGGTTTGATCCGGTTTTAACAGGTTAGTTTTGGTGAAACTTGGTCAAAAATTGCCAACAAAGACTTTTTCAATAAAATCTCCTTTGAGAAAACCGGTTCAAACCTGATTTCTACCAGGAGCAAGATGGAGGCGGTTTGATCCTGATTGATCCGGCTTTAACTGGTTTAAACTGGTCTAAACTTGTCAAAAATGGAATTTTTCAATAAAATCAACATTGAACCTGTATAAACTGGTGTGAATCGGTTTTAACGGAATGGAACAAGTTTGATTCGGATTTTATCGGCTTGTTTCAGTTACAATCGGTACCAACTTGTTAAAAACGGAAATTTTCAAAATTAACTACTTCAAAAACACCGGTTCGAGGATAAACTGGTATGAACCGGTTTGAGAAAGATGAAACCAGTTTAATCCAAACTGAAACGGTTTAAACCGATTTTAACTGGTCAAAACCTGTCCCAAACATATTTTATCATTAAAATCTACTTTGAATAAATTGGTTTGATCCGGTTATCAACCAAGAGAAACTGGTTGAAACCGATTTGGGCAGGATGGAACCGGTTTGATCAGGTTTGAACCGGTTGATTCCGTTAAAAGCGGTCAAACCTGTCAAAAAAAGAAAGTTTCAATAAAATCTGTTTTGAAGAAACCCGTCCAAACCAGCTTTCAACCAGGATAACCTGGATATAACCTGTTTGAGCAGATGAAAACGGTTTGACCCGGTTTTAGCCGGTTTGTTTCAGTTAAAATCTGTCAAAACATGTAAAAGAAACAGAATAAAGTGGTATAGAACGGTTTAAGCATGACAGAATCGGATTCATCCGGACTGAACTGGATAAAACCGGTTTTAATCGGTCAATACCTGGCCAAAACAGATTTTATCCATAACATCCACTTTGAATAAACTGGTCTGAAATGGTTTCCATCCAGAATAAACGTGTAAAGCGGTTTGAGCAGATTCGAACTGATTTGATGGGGTCTGAACCGGTTTAATTAGGAAAAAAATCGGAAAAAACTGTCAAAAGTGGAAATTAAAAATATCAACTTTGAAAAATCGATTCTAATCCAAGATAAACTGGTATGAAACGGTTTGTGCAAGATGGAACCAGTTTCACCAGTATTGAACCGGTTTAAACCGGTCTTAACCAGTCAAAACCTGTCCAAAACAAATTGTATCCATAAATTATACTTTGAATAAACCAGTTTGAATAGGTGTTCAACTCTAATTAACTAATTTGTTCCAGTTTGAGCAGGATGGAACCAATTTCATCCGGTTTGAACCGTTAATAACAGTTCAAGTCAATTAAACCCTGTCAAAACCAGTATGTTTCAATAAAATCTTCTTTGAAAAAACCGGTTATAAGCGGTTTTGACCCAGGATAAGCTGGTATCAAGCGGTCCGAGCAAGATGGAAACGGTTTGATCCGAATTTCACGTTAAAACCGGTTTAACCGTTCAAAATCTGTCTAAAACATGTTTTATCCATATAATCTACTTTGAGTAAACCGTTTTGATCCGGTTTTCTACCATCATAAACTGATTTCATCCAGTTTGAGCAGGATGGAACCGGGTTAATCCAGTTGAAACCGGTTTGTTTCTGTAAAATTCGGTCAAAACCTGCAAAACACGGAAGTTTTCAATTAATCTACTTTAAAAATAACAGGCTCAAGCCGGTTTTGAACCAGGATAAACAAGTACGAACCGGTTTGAACAAAATGGACCCGGATTCATCCTGATCAAACCGGTTTAATCCAGTTTAGAGCTATTTTAACCTGTACAAAACCGATTTAATCCATAAAATATACTTTGAATAACCAGTTTAAACCGAGCTTTAACCCGGATTAGCTGTTTTAAACTGGCTTCAGGTAATGTTGGTACCGATTTGAGCATGGTGGAACCAGGTTGATCCAGTTGAAACCTGTTTGCTTCGGTAAAAATGGTCAAAACCTGTCAAAAACGGAATTTTACAATAACATCTGCTTTTCAAACAAAACGGTTTTGAACCAAGTTTGAGCTAAATGGAACCGGCTTCATCCGGATTTAACCGGTTTAAACCAGATTAGACCCGTTTGAACGTGTAAAAATCCGATTTATTCCATACTTTGGATAAACCGGTTTAAACATGTTTTCAACAAGAATAAACTGGTTAGAACAGGTTTGAGCAGGATGTAACCAGTTTGGTGCGGTTTCAACCGGTTTGTTCCGGTTAGAATCGGTCAAAATCTGTCAAAAGCTAAACTTTTCAACACAATCTACTTCAATTAACCGGTCCGAACCAGTTTTAAACTAGGATAAACTGGTTAGAACCGGTTTGAGCAGGACGTAACCGGTTTGATGCGGTTTCAACCGGCTTGTATTAGTTAAAATCGGCAAAAAGCAGACAAAAACGTACTTTTTCAATAAAATCTACCTTAAAAACGGTTCTAACCGGTTTTTCACCACGATAAACCGGTTTGAGCCGGTTTTAGCAAGCTGGAACCGGTTTGGTCTGTATTGAAACTGTTCAAACTGGTTGTAACCGTCTAAACATGTCCAAAACAGATTTTCTCCATAAAATCTACTTTTCCAACCAGGATGAACTGCTAAAACCCGGATGAAACCTTTCAAAACCTGTCTAAAACAGACTTTATCAACTTAATTTACTGTAATTCAATTGAGTTTAACCACTTTTGAACCAGACTTTACTGGTTAGACCCAGTTTGAGCTTGATGGAAACAGTTTTATCGGGATTAAACCAGTTTAAACCTGTGCAAAACGGAATTTATACATAAAATATACTTTGAATAAACCAATTTCAACCAGTTTTGAATCACGAAAAACTAGATTCAACCCGTTTGGACAGAATGGAACTGTGTTGATCCGGATTGAACCGGTTTGCACCGGTTAAATCCAGTCAAGACCTTTCCAAGACTGACTTGATCCATAAAATCTACATTGAATAAACCGACTTGAACCGGTTTTGAACCTGGATAAACTGGTTTGAGCAGTTCAAACCGGTTTCAACCTGTTGTAACCAGTTTATATCGGTTAAAACATGTCAAAAAACAAATTTTTGCCATAAAATTGAATAAATCGGTTTCATGCGATTTTGAACCAGGCTACAGTGGTTAGAACCGGCTTAAGCAGGTTGGAAGATATTTGATCCATACTGAACCTGTTTAAATCAGTCAAAACGTGACCAAAACAGTAATTTCCCAAAATATTGACTTTGAATAAACCAGTTTAAATCGGTTTTTAACCCCGATAAAGCCGGTCTCAGGAGGATGAAACCGGTTTGATCCGGATTTTACCGGTTTATACCGGTCAAAACCTGTCCAAAACATATTTTATCCATAAAAGCTGCTTGAATAAACAGATTCAAACCGTTTTTGACCCAGGATAAACATGTTTAAACTGGTTTGAGCAGGATGGATTCACTTTCATCCGGATAGAACCGTTTTGAACGAAGATCAACTGGATAGAACCGGTTAGAGCAGGATGAACCGGTTTGATCCTAATTGAGCCCGCTTGATCAGGCTAAAACCGATCAAAATTTGTCAAAAATGGATTTATTCAATAAAACATACTTTGAATAAACCGGTTTGAATCGGTTTTCAACGAGGATAAACTGGGTGAAAGCTGTTGCAGTAGGATGGAGTCGGTACTATCCGGATTGAACCAGTTTCAACTGGTTTACACCTATCACAACCTGTCCAAAACAGAGCTTATCCATAAAATCTACTTTGAATAAACCGGTTCAAACCGGTTTTGAGCCAGGATAAACAGGTTTTAACTGGCTTTAGCAGGATGGAATCGCTTTAATCCTTATTAAACCGGTTTTGAGACAGGATAAACTAGAATATAACAAGTTTGATTGGGGATAAAACCGGTTTGTTTGAACCGGTTAAATCAGTCAAAACCTGTGGCAAACAGACCTTATCTATACAATAATCAATAAACCCGTTTGAACCGGTTTTGAACACAGTAATACTGGTTTGAAACGGTTTGAGCAGGATGGAACTAGTTTGATCCGGATTTAACCGGTTTTACCGGTTTAATTCGGTCAAAACCTGTCCAAAACAGATTTTATTCATAAAATCAACTTTGAATAAACCGGTTTGGACAGGATTTGAAACAGGATGAACTGGCTTAAACAGGTTTGAGTAGGATGGAACTGGTTTCATCCGGTTTGAACTGGTTTAAACCGGTCAAAACATGTTTTAAACAGACTTTATCTATAAAATATTTTTTGATTAAACAGATGAAATATATCTTTTCTAAATCATCTCACCGGGCTGTAAAAAGGCAATGACGTTCCAAAGTTGACTAGACATTCATAAGTTTACACCATATATAATAAACAACATTTTAAACATTCGAAACTGTTGAGATCAGGTTAGTACAGAGTTGACAAAATCATAAAAGTTGTAAGGAACCAAAAAGATGAATTGAACATTACCTGACTTGGCACATAATATGTTTGAACAAAAAGTTGTTGCGAATATCATGGGTCACATTATAGATAAGAATTTTAAAGGTAAGATAATTTACAAATATATCCTCTACCACCACCACCCAGCTCTTTAACTGGAATTCAATATTAATATCCACGTCGGTGATATGTTTTTGTTCGAGATTGTAAAATGTCCAAGCCACTACACATCCTTAAGTGTAGTTATTAATTTTTCTCTCTGCCCTTTATTTTCTCTCTTTTTAAGCTACACGTATCATACCATTTCTAGGATTGCATGGAGATGTTGATCGAAAGTGGCCTGGTATTCTGACTTAAATGATGATTGAAGGGAAGTTATAGAGTGTGCCAATTGAAGTCATCAACTTCTAACAATGTATGTATCGTTATCTTGAAGACACACATTTTAAGCTACCGATCTAGTAGTATACGTGTGCACACAATTTTAACTAACATTTCATCCTGAATTTATACCCAAATAATGTTTTACACAGAATTCCTGTTTTAGTCACGAGTGGTGTACTTTAATAATGTCAGCTCATAACTCTGCCTTTGTTCTACGTTCCATTACTTTGTTCACTGACGTTAAATACATGTGTATTTTATATTTTTTTTCGTGGGGTGGGATATGTAGCTGTTTATTGGTGCGGTAGAGGAATGGTGCTCTTTTTGCCCATTGTGACACATTTGTGTAGCTGTTAAACGGAAAATAACAAAACCTCAAATAACAAATTAAAACGGTCAACAATTGAAAAAGTTTTGTATTCATGCTTTCACAGTTATCTACTCGTCCTGATCAGGAGCAACGGAGACAGGCATATACTTGTATCACTCTGCCTGATGGGAAACATTTGAAGGTTGCCTCTTGCTTCAGTCACCACAAATAAACACCTAATAAACAAATACTATAGTACTTCAAGAATATATATTTACTCGTCTCAATATACTTTACACATTCTTGACAATTCATTAATTTTGTTTAATTATTTGCGCTTTCTGTTGGTTTGTATTTTTGTGTGTCTTATTGCCGTGTTCTTTAATGCCAAAAATTATGTGGTTATCTAAAAATCTATGCCTGTACTAAATCCTTGGAAAACTAAATTTTATTAAATGCATCTGATTTTGGTACTTTCTGCTAACCAATCTTAGAATACATTAATTCAGATATTATAAGGCATCAGAAAAATGAAAGATATCGACCGTTAACATTTACAAAGCATTCATTTGACATAGCCTGTTCCATCGACTTCACTCATTATTATTCAGTAACATGACGTAATAAATATCAAATACGTCACATGCAAATTCATACTCAACCTGATATTACAATCCTCATCAACAAAATCACATAATAACAAAGCAATCATGCAGATCGCTAGTTAATTGCGCTCTGAGACTCTTCAGCCCGAGTCATAATTTTACAATAAGACCTTTAAGTTGAAACTAATCCCAATTTTATCAAATTAGTTCCGTTTGATGAATGAATAATTGACTATGGGGTCAACTTGATCAAATTACACTGAATGGATGAATAATAGATTATATGTGCTTACAAAGAAATGATTTCAGTATAATTTCCGCCTGTGATGGTGCATCGAATAATGTGTCTACATTTGTTTCCCGGAAAAGTCAAACCATTGTGATGATGTCACAGTGCACTATGCGTTATATTGTGACTCAGAAGGAAATGGTGACTAAGGTAAGACGAGGGATTGATAAAAGGTTTGTAGAAAGAAGCTTGCTTGATCGTGGTCTTGAAAGATTAGGAATATGCAGATTATGTTGCTTCTATTCTTTCTATATATATATATATATATATATATATATATATATATATATATATATATATATATATATATATATATATATATATATATATATATATATATACATATATATACTGGAAATTCCTAAATAGATTTTATAAATTAATGTGATTTTTAGTTTTTATTAACTTCGTATCAAAAGACTTTGTTATAAAGATGCGAACATTAATTTGTATTTCAACTAGAATTTCTGCCAGCTATATTTATATGATTATAGGTTTATCTCATGCTTTTCACAATCTAACGAACATGTCGCTACAATGGGAGCCAAATAATGATAAAGACCCGTTGGAGACAGGAGTTATGAATCCAAACGGCATAATGAAACGATTTAATTAGGCATTTTTGAAAGCTCCTTTCTAGTTTCCTGTGCGTTTTTAACCTAAAATTTCTTAGTGAACCTCATTATTTTACGATTTCCAGAACCTATTAATTATGTATTATTTTCACACTAATATCGCTGTATTGGAGCAGACTTTGCAAACTCGACATAAAACGGTTGATATTAAATTTATAGAAGGCCTTGTTTTAGGCATAATTACTTTATATGAAAATGCTTTGTGAAATACTTTTATCCAAACCAAGATTTTTTAACTATAAATTTGTATGTTTATCTGTGATATATGTCGTTGATAATGTGAGCCTTCTACATTTCACTCAATCCAAGATCTCCACCACTATAACACTACCAGAAATCTACTTTCTTCATTTAGGGTTCACACAGTTTTCACGTGTTAAATACCATTTAGTAAGATCATTGTGCTGCTCATTTTCAAACTAAATAAAATCCTGACAAAACATTTTAATAGCAGATAAAAATCCAATTAAAAAATTCTCCATTCATTTGCATTTCAGATTTCTAATGACCATCCCCGTATGTCTAAAAATTCAAGTAATTTACAAGATGGAGAAAATAGTAAGTATGAAATATAAGAGAGGAATAAAGACTCATTAAGAGTCGAAAGCGCTTAGGCTAGAGTGATTCTAGTTTTGCACTGTTGCGTGTCAGTTTTTTGCATATATATATAATCTTTAAAAACATATATGTATATTGTCGGATTGAAAAAAAAGAAAATTACATTGTTCAGATCCTTTATCCAATTTTGGTTTTGTAATAGCTACGAAAACATGTTCTTACTACTCAAGTATGAAGGTTGGGGGTTTTTTTTTCTTTGTTTTTGTTGCTTTTGCTGGATTTTTAACGTTTAGTGATTATAATTGGTTTACTGGGCCTAGACTGTATTGCTGGAGAATAAGAAAACTTTAGAACTTTTACTCTCGATGCTGCATACATTATGTTTCACCTTAGCATCCCTTCTTAAATCGATTAATTAATTCGCCATATGTAAATATGGTCTTGTTTCTTTCTTTGTAAATACCACCTCGAATACGTCGTGAGATGTCCCAAACACTAACACCGTATGTGACGGTACTCTGGACACCCAGTGCGGATACAAATATATATTTTCGCATAATTATTTGGTATGAGAAAAAGTTGTCCATGGGCCACAGCATGAACATCTCTGTGGGGGCTAGGAGACAAAGTCTCCGGAGATGCCAAGATTAACACATCTCCAAGGCATAATCCAAGTTTCCAACTGTAAATAGAACTTGCTACATTTGTTGCGCTGATTTCTTCTGGATTTTTAGAATCGTTTTGCTGTTACCTTACTAACAAACTGAACACAATATGATCATTTAAGGTGAAAGCTCATAAATGTATAAAAGTAGTTCAAATATTGTACTACGTATCCGTAGTATTTTCAAAATAAATCTTATGAACTCTCTAACTATTCATATCCTTCTTTTCACCCATTCTCTCTCTCTCTCTCTCTCTCTCTCTCTCTCTCTCTCTCTCTCTCTCTCTCTCTCTCTCTCTCTCTCTCTCATTACATTGTATGCTCTTTCTTCGCGTGTCTCTATATTTCTCTAGCTAATAAACATTACGATGACACATCATTTGCTATATCTGAAAGCAATGTGAATTTTGTACTCTCATGATACAATTAATGCTTTTAAACACCTTTTTCATTATTGACATTTTACTGAAATATTAAAACAATATTTTAATTTGAAGTATCTCTAAATGTTGTGATGCTTATAAATTAGTAAGGTGCTAATTACACAAATATTTACTTACCTTTTTGAGTTAGGTTAATTTGTTTAATTAAAAGTTACATGGTTACTTTTTTCGTAAGCTCTGAATGATTATTTTAGTTTGATCTTTCTGTGTTTTCATGAATATCTCATATCATCTATGTCTTATATATATATATATATATATATATATATATATATATATATATATATATATATATATATATATATATATATATATATTACTATGCATTTCCTATATTTTATATGTAACTCGTCTTGTTGCGTATACTCCTTATTGTTATATATGCTTTTTGTAAAAACTATCAAACAATGAATTAAATTAAAAGCGAAATATAAAATAAATTAGATATACGTAACAATGTTCAGTTACTTCACTTTTTCTCATATTCTATAGCCATGCTCAGAATTGTAGGACGATTGGAGACGAGAAAATGAGACCAAAACTAGTTCTCTAAACGTAACTTGGTGTTGACCCTACAACAGAATAAAGTTTTCGGACTGTAAGAAGCGTTTTACCCCAACAAATGAATATTGATTGTACTATATGTAGTGATTGTAGTTTACTGTAACAACAGAAACATTTTGATCAATTATGCACCGTTTTCAATATGATGTGTTTTAAATGTAGCGATATCGTTTCAGCGATACCGGAAGTTAAAATCCTAAATACGTTGAATAGGTACTTTTTATATAGTATAGATAGAGCCCTGGTAACAATGTTTTCATGTTCCTACACTATTTCACAATAACAATTTTACATTCAATATACTATACCTCATTGATTCCTACCATTTAAATTATTTTTTATTTCTTAAAGGTAATCAAAATACAGAATTAATCAATATAAAATTTTCTTGTATAATGCATGTGTTAAATTGTAAATTCATTTATCAGTCAGCGAAAATTAGCTTAAGAGGCGAAATCACACACCATGAATTTTTTTTAAAGTACCGACTATATATTGTAGCTGCATAAATATAACTTAAATAAATTTTGATGAAGATCTCACGTACTGGGATGTAATATTGCTTTTATATCTTAATCATTTGTGACTTTAATGAGAAATAATGCAACTATTGCAAATTATTGATTTATACAACATATCTCGAAAACCTTTGTGATTATTAAAGTTTTGATAAAAATTGCACAAGATAAATTATCCTTGGCCTTGACTAATCTGACAATCTGCTACTTAAATGTATTACCCAACCTGTGTTTCGAAACTGAGAAGTAAATTTATGATCTAAGTCATACATTTCAAACAAGTCTTTACGAAGACTGGGTTCTGCGCGTTGGTTATTGATATGTTTAAAGGCGTTCACAACTCAGGAATATTAGTGTAAGGGAATAAAAAGTACGGTCCATCACCGTTTCTTTAGATTATTGAGACAAACAATGAAATCTTCATTACTGTCATAAGAAGAGTGCATTGCAGACCTATACATAGTGGGAAAAGCAACTGTAACATTAGTTATGTGAAGATCTGGATAGTGATTGCATTCGGCAACAACCTTTACTTGTTGCTTACTTACATTACACACTTTTCCTTACTTATTTAATGTGAGGAACCTCATTGATATGCGACACGAATGGTACTTGCTAGAATCATGTTATTGGATGAATTCCGATTTACAACTGTTGTGTGTCCAAGATCAAGGCACATGATTCCAATGGCCTCTGCATGGTGTAGTAGCTTTTAAAGGTAGATGCGCCTCAAAACACTACATAATTGTGTTTGCTGGCTTAACAAGAATACAGGTTATCACCAAATCTAACGTTAAGCAATCTCTGAAGAGCGCTGAAATAGGTGATTCCGGCATGAACGATTTGTTATCTGTGTTACGGTTATCGGTCTTGGTTCTCTGCGTTTATAAATTATTCTGAATCATATTTATAACCAAACCTTGCAACTCAAATAATCACACGTTGATAACATTATATGAATACACAAGCAATCACCTGTTCCACGTATAGCAGCAGACCAGGTTTCTCATACATAGATATTTCTGAGATGTAAGCACAATTTTGATATTTTGTCAGAAAGAGTTATGCCTTGCCTTTCTTTCATTTTTGATATTATGTTTTTCAAACGATCAGAAATATTATAACTAGTTTGGAAGCTTCAGGTAACGGCTGATATACTGATGTTGTGAACATACTTTCTAGTCTCTATAATTTGATATTCATGTGAAAAAGCAATGGTTATCTTGATATCACTTACAAGCAATGGCTACCCAAGAATTGCTGCCCATGTAACACGATTGCATGACACACGTACAAAGGCAAACATTTATCAGTACTTGCACACAATCAATCATCTCTTTTATTTTTATTTTATACATACTTTCCAAAATTCAACTGTGATTCCTCAATGATTCGTCACAAAACTATATCAATGTTAAACTTCAGTTACAGTGATTTTAAGGCATAAAATGCCACACAAAATAGCAAACACAAGTCTCCGTCCACTTTCCGTTTTGAGTGAATTTATAATATTTCTTTCCTTTTCATTTCGTACGTAATGTTTAATAAATTGGTACAAAAGGGTAACAAAATAAACAATAATCATGTCTGTGTGTTTTCAAAAGACGTGGATATTGTGCATCTTTTCCTAAGGAACAAAGCCCGTCAAAAGTCGCACGCGTCTTATAGGTCAGGTGCAGCTGCAGTTAACATAGACCCTGCTCTACCGTTGCGTAACGATCGTCTGTGTTTGTTCTGTTTTCTATTTATTAGTCTTTTTAAAAAAAATTATCTGCAGACACATGTGGATACGGTAATCATTATTTAAGTGCATTCTATTCAAGTCATCTTCTGTTTCCATTTACTGTATTAATAGAAGGAATGAAAATAATAGAATCGTTGCGGATCAGGATCAAACTGGTTACATAATTTGCAACACAATCGAATATTGATTATACTTATTTAAGTTTGAACATAATATTACTTGAGTTCGTCAATAATAAATTTATATTCTCATCGACAATGAAATGAAATGGTAATAAAATCAATCCGGAAGTCACTTGGTTCTGGGCTGGAGTTTGATGACCCGATGACTACTATATTCCTTTACTCCTGAGAAAGAGATAAATGCAATAGACGATTGGCTTATTGTAATGATGTTCTTTTCTTCTTTTTGTACGAACCACTGTGACGATGATGAGGGGTTGTTGTTGCTGTTATGTGTTTCAAACGGAGCTGTAGTGCAGAGCGCGTTTCTAGAAAAAGAAAAACATTAAATAAAACGATGAAAGCGTCAATCAATACCGAGAAACACTTTGTAAACAACTACTTGCAAAGTGTCTCTTAACATTACGAGATGCTTTCATCATGTGTTTATTTATTCCTTTGTGCCGGTGAAAACAAAACGCAGACCTAGTAAATAACCTGCCTTCAATATCCATGAATTCTTGTACACTTTGTACTAAATGTCGTCAATAGAGATTAGACAGAAAATGCTTACATTCACGTTTGGCTACCTCACTGTCTTTATGAGCAATTTCAAAGTTCACCTGCTTTATCAGTACCAATGGCACAATTCGATGGAATATAACTTGTGATAATCTCTTTAAATCTGAAATCCTTCACAAGTTCAAGAATTCCCAAGAAAAACATTACAATCATCATCGTCGCATGCCATAATCTTGTGACTGTCATAATCAAGAATCTTTCTAAATAAAAAGCTATCAATATTCGAGAACAAAAGGGATACTCGAGCAGGGAGGCTGCACTGATGTATCGTGTAAATAAGATAGTGTGTGATTGAACGAAGCTTGTCTGTCACACACACATTGCAAATCATATGTCAGTGTACATCATGACACATATTTCGAGAGTTGTCGAAATACGTTTAGATGGGCCTATTTCACTGTTCGAAGTGTATTTTATTGTTCAGAGTGTTCAGTTTTAAGAATTGAATTGTCAGAGTCAAAACAAAAAAAACAGACTGAACTCTGTGTTTTTACAATATCCTCTAAGGACGTTTCATTTGCATCCTTTTTGCTTCACCGGGTGGACACAATAATATTGTAATGATGCATGGATCTGGCATCAACTAGCGCACTGCAAGACCGAGCCACGTTGTCACATTCCCATGGACTTCACGACAACAGTTCCTGTCAATTGAATGGTTCATCTGCGCGATAATTACACAATTTATGTTAAGTTTCTTTTCACTCTTCAAACATTAAACAGGTTTGGCTTTACAAATAGATGTAATATAGAGAACATGATGTATGTATCCTACACACTCATATTACACAAATGGTATTAGGGTTTTAATAATGCGTTTGTTACATTCAAAACGGTAACAAATGTCTTTATGAATCATAAAAAGAGCTTAGATCAACTAACTGGTCAAACATAATGCATTTATTACGAATAGAACATTATAAAAGTAAATATAAAATTGGAGAATGTGTGAACATAAAGAATGAACAGTTTCCTTCGAATCAAACAATCTGTTCAATAAAAAATGATATTCTTAAAACCAACTATATTGTAAGTTGATGACAATTTTTTTCACATCGAACATACATGTTCCATCGTTTCTCCCTAACTAAAAGGTATCAAAAATTACCGAAAGGACGTGATACATTGTTTGAAATGAAATTACAAGTTGAATCAACACGACAATCAAACATTTCATCACAACACATATCTATTCTACGAGAATATTACGTATGTGAAGTTTAGTTTATTGAGTTTTGTATTAGGTACAACAAACATCCCATGGCGACATTGGAAACATTACTTTAAAATTTTAAGTTGGAATTTCCCATTACATAAAAATTGCTTCGTTTTCAACAAATATGACATAATCGTTTGCTATGGTTTTAAAATGACCTAGATAACCGTTGTCCGATTCATGGGCATATTTAACATTATGTGTTTCAGAGTCTATCTCTTATTTTGTATTGTCTTGATCCATTTATCATTACTTCTTCTCGATGAATATTTTTCAATGTGTCACACAGACTGTAGTTAGTATCATAGCTCCATATAACGAATGGATGTCTAGCCAGTAATGTGTTTCGAAATACGTTCATCGGTTGCATGTGTCTTTCTCCAATAGTGTGCCTTGAGAAGCGAATAGAGAAGATTGAACATTGTACCCACAGAAAGAACAAACAGATCGAAAGAGTTGTGTTTTAGGAAATAATCTTCAAAATGTTTGAATTGAAAATAGAATGTCAATTTTTGAACTTGTTGCTGTTGTTAGTGTTATTTGATTGAGCGCTAGTTAATATACTGTGACATACAGGCAGGTTTTGGCATTGACGGTTTGCATATATCAGATTTTATACCATTCGGGTGACTTTGAATTGATATCACACTTTCATAAATGGCAGTTAAATAGATATTCCTGACTTATTTATAAATCAATGTTTCGTTTTATATGTATACATACACCACTTTACATTTCACTATATAGCATCAGACAAGAGGATTGTTCGGATTGGACAATGCAAAATAAATACGTTAGTGTGTTTATCACAAAGGTGAATGTTGTTATTTTGCATCATAAAAGACTTGAAAATTCCATTATTTATTATATGCATGTCAATAGAAAATATTCCTCATTACTAAAGTGTAGGCTAGTAAATACTACAACACTATTCGTTACAGTCCATCCATTCAGCAAGCAGAAAAGGTTAATCAATGGAGACTGAACAGGAAATAATCTCATCAATTGTTCAGTGAATTCTTCGTAAAATGTCTTGCGACATATAAGCCAATCAAAATAATGACATTGTTTTGGAACAGTGTCAGTTTTGTCACAGCCCTCAACTTACAACCACAATGAGGTCGCTAAATGTCATCGATATTTCCTATGAAAACCTACTCGTTAGATGCATTATAGAACACTAATAATTGTTGAATTATATTTCACATACGCCAGCGTCTAGCTAATGGAGCATAACGTTTTGTTTTCTATTTCTTGAAAGAATCAATCTATAGGAAATAACCTTAGGTTTAATAAATTCTTTATAAAAGGTGTCAAATCTAAGCTTAAGTGGGAATATTTGATAGCATAGCATTATTATTTAAAGATTCTTGCAAACTTATCTTTTTCAGCATCCTAGTTATATCATGTCATGATTATGACGTATCATAATGGACTCATCATCATACCTTAATTTTGTTATAAATTCACCGAAACGAACTGATTGGAAGACGTTTACCGATCATGATTTTCACGTAGGTGCAAGTGTATTATTCGTATTTTTGGACGTTTTCAGTTCGATATGACTCTTTCCTCAACACATGTCAATTACAATGAGTATATGATCTGTATCGGAAGCAATTTCCGTCTTAGTGAAATGGCATGTATTGTGATAGGCTCATTACTCTGCCACGACGAAACATGTTCTTTTCACTGAATAAGTGGATATGATTAGCTGTAATTAGTACGGAAGAATGAGTGTAAATTGTTATTGGTAGGTATCATAACCATGCAAATATTATCTGAAAGAATTAATAGAAAAATACAAAACCAACGTTTCCAAAAATATTAGTTTTTTTAAAACCATTTGAAAGCATTACAACACACACACACACATAAATATATATATATATATATATATATATATATATATATATATATATATATATATATATATATATATATATAGAGAGAGAGAGAGAGAGAGAGAGAGATATATATATATATACATACATACATACATACATACATACATACATACATACATACATACATACATACATACATACATACATACATACATACATACATACATACATACATACATACATATTTATGCATGTATACATACGTACGTACATACATACATACATACATACATACATACATACATACATACATACATACATACATACATACATACATACATACATACATACATACATACATACATACATACATACATACATACATACATACATACATACATACATACATACATACATACATACATACATACATACATACATACATACATACATACATACATACATACATATTTATGCATGTATACATACGTACGTACATATATATATATATATATATATATATATATACATACATACATACATACATACATACATACATACATACATACATACATACATACATACATACATACATACATACATACATACATACATACATACATACATACATACATACATACATACATATGAATATTCAAAACTCTGATAATGAATTATTTAGACCAAGAATGAGTGATTTAATTGATTACTTGATTGCATTACACAATATTATTCATAAATGGAATATATACAACAATTTACAAATTACATTCATAGCCTGTTAGAAAACTGTTAAATTTACATTCTAAGCTATTACGGTTTAAAATTATTTAAAACTTATATCTTTCTTGCACTTTATTGCATACGTGTGTATTAATCGACAAAAAAGAAAAATAAACACATAATAAAATATGTTTATTCGTATATATAGCTTGATAAAGAGAGAGAGAGAGAGAGAGAGAGAGAGAGAGAGAGAGAGAGAGATAAATGGATGTGTAAATATAAATATAAGAGTAATTGAGAATGCATTGATCAAATACTTCAACGAAGCAATAATATTGTTGAGATAACAGTTACAGTATCGTCTGATCAATAAAGAAATGACCTAAAATAATTGTTTAAGGCTGCAATCATAAACCTTCGACTTAATATTTGTACTCATTAGAGAGGTAAAGTGTAAATTGCTTTCTGTTTTCTTTAATATATATGTGAAGATGTGGATCGCATACCTATAATGATCTCATTCTTTGTAACCTCTGAACCATGTAATTAAAAGGCTTGTTCAAATGTCTTGCTTTTATATGAAATGCAAGCTATATAAGCATATCAATAGTACACACCTTGAAAGAACAAAAGCAGAGTATGACGTTTACAACAATTATAACTTAATTTAACTGCTAAAGTCGAGAAGAATGATATTAACCAAACATATCTGATTGAAGTACTTTTAAATAATTGTGGGGCTGATTTTGTATGATTTTGACACAAAATAAAAAAACTTATTTTTCATCTAAAATATATCACTAAACACATCGAAAGCTACGAAGGATTGCATACGTAAGTAGATAGGTAGAATATCAAAATACCTTTCCTTTGTACAGAAATTACTATAGCTATTACAAAGAGGTAGTCCACCTTTGTTTTCATACCTCTTAGACATATTACGCTTGTTTATTCAGTGTCTCTTTTTCTCTCTGTGTGTGTGTGACAAGACAGAGAAACAGACAGACAGACAGAGATTTTGCATCAGAAATAGACGAAGATACAGGCTTAATATGTCTAGCTCCTGTTCCAATTTCGGAAAGACAGTTGGCGCTCTTTTAACTGTCTTGGTATTACGTCGCCATGCAAATATTCAAATGTACATGTCCAGGGACACAAAATAACGTTTTCCCATAACCATTTTTATGTTTTTCAATCGAGTTAATATGCTGCATCAATACCATTTTGTTCCATGTTTAACCTTTCAAACTTGACCCATTAAATTAGCCATCTACTTTTATAACGTATCTCATAAACTAGATTTTACCAACGTTATGACAATTTTGTGCTGGACGAATAAAAGAGCAATGTTTGTTCATTAAGAGTGGTATTTAGTAGACCGTTGATGTCTGTCATGATGCTTTGTGGAAAACGTTAAACCATGGTAAGATCTAATGTGTTGTATTTTAAGTTTCAAATCCAACTTGCATCCAGAAAACGGAAGTGGTTTCTCAGTATATTCGATAGATAACATCAACATGTGATGGTCTTGAAACAATGGGAATATACATAGAGGTATTATCGTGTAAATAAAACCATTGTTTTTTAAATAGTCTGGAAAATCCTTTATAGAACCTTTAATACGCGGGACAGCTGAGATTGTTGGATATTGTAACAAACGACTTTGTGATAAAGGAGGAATTAGTTACTTACATTGTTACTCGTATTGATAGAGATTTTCGTTGCACTGACAATAGGATATTGTTCACTAACATAAGATTGTTTCACGCACACCAAACTATAACGAAAATGTCACTACAATTGGAGAAATGTGACATTGAAAACATGACAGTCACAAGGCGCAAGAATCCAAATATACCTAGATGTCTCAACATAGCATTTATTTCCGTATCAATGTTAATCGTTCTGTCTCTAGTCACCTATTTATCAATATCTAAAGTACACAACAACAAAAACAATACCGATTTCACCAATCTTCTATGTTTCCCCTGCGAATTTAAACCTACCAAGACGAACAGTGCTGATGTCATTATGAACGAAGGAAACCTCTGTTGTCTACCATCGTCAGAAAGACACAAGTTACTATCTAGGATGGTACGTTTTATATGTTCCAGCTATACTGTAAGAAATACGTTAAGACGACAAGCTAAAGTTTAAATTTAGATCAATTAATACTGTTGACCGGCCGATATAAATTTGACTATCCTATACTTATTTTTACAATTAGATATGATCTTAAGCCAAATAACATGCGTTTAAAATCTACAAACGATATTGTTGTTTTTTAATTTCATAGTCAATCTACAAGATTCCAAACCTGATGTCGATTAAATATCCATTACTCTTTAGGATTTATTCACATCAATATCAATGGGTTCAAGCGCAAGTTCAAACAATTCCATAGAACTGTTTATATTCAAAAGTCTGAGGTCATTATTTAAAAAAACAATTATTATAAATACAAAATGCTTGACCTGTGAAATACAAACATTTTAAATGAATCTTTCCTTAATCAGAAGCTCTATAACTCATACAAAATACACAGCCAACGGGATGGTGACATACGCTTTCAATTCCAGCAGAAACTAGTGAAGTTATATGTGTTATGGCATTTCATTTACATACTTTTCTGAGACGTTATACTTTATTGATATAATTTTTGTTATTTCCTTTACTTTCAAAAATATATTTGCTTAATTTCCCCCAATTAATATTTTAACTAATATCCAGCAAACATTCCCAAAATTCATGTAACTCTCATCGTTTTAACATTCCAACAGATAGCAGATTACTGGCTTCTTTTCTAAAGACATTCGGGTTTAAGTTCATTACACGGCAAAATTTCCTAGCTCAGGTGGAAGCCCATTGGTTTATCTTCGTTATCTTTTCCAAGATATTAGCTGACGATCGCCATAAATCAAAATGTTTTCTTTAGAACTACTTGATTACTTGCATTTCTATATCAGTAAACAAAACCATTCCTTACATGGGAACATATTGCTGCTGTCAAGCCAGTTTAAAACAAAACATAGATACAAGCCGCAAAATGGATGAATCAGTGTGATATACTGTGATTGTCTTTCAGAGTTCAGAGAACAGTTCAAGTATTTCGCACGCAAGCCGTTTACAGGACGACCAACAAAGTAAGTACTGAACATAAGAAAAATTTTTCGTTAAAAATGTTATTCGCTTCATATCCTTTATATTTCGTTTCGGCCGTTATTCCTACCATAACCGTTTTTTGCATAAAATGGTAATCTACAATCCAATGTACGTTCACATAGCACTTAAGAACGAAAAGAACTGTATTCCTGTATTTAGAAACGGTAATTTATTTTTTACTAAACGATATGGAAAGCGGTAGTTGAACTGCATCGATAAATTGAGTAATTAGAGATTACTCAATGACATGAAATGTTTTGTTACCTGCAATTACTATAACAATGAATTTGTTGTTTATGTTCAGGTCACAGATTACCCGATGAGACAAATAAGAAGGCTGTCGCAGCACATTTATATCTTAACACGGACAATTGCAGTAAGTATATATCTCCGGAAATAATAAAAATGCTTACCTCTCTCTCTCTCTCTCTCTCTCTCTCTCTCTCTCTCTCTCTCTCTGTTCATTATTATATTGATTTGATCAAACATAAATTCTTTTCATGACATTCATTGCTTGTACGTTTGTTTTGTTTAAGTGTTGCTGTTGTTAAAACCATATTCATATCTCATTTTTATTATTTATCTTCTTCCAGAATTACTCTATTATTATTATTATTATTATTATTATTATTATTATTATTTTTATTATTATTATTATTATTATTATTATTATTATTATTATAAATTCTATATTGTCAACTATTACTATTACACTGCGATATGAAAACTTATCACGTTCCGCAAATACTTCAGATTTAGTTAATATTATTGAATTCCGCTAGTATTATCGTATTTATGTTTGTATACCTTGATATCAGTAGTAATAAGAATAGTAGCAGTAGCAATAATAGTATTAGTAGTAGTACAAGTTGTTGTAGTAGTAGCAGTTCTAGCGGTATCTGAAGTATTAGTATTAGTTGTATTATTAGCAGAAGTAGTAATAATAATAGTAGTAGCAGTAGTAGTAGCAAAGTAAAAGTAGCAGTAGTAGTATTCATCATATTAGTAGCAATATCAGTAGATGTAGTAATAGCAGCAGTAATGGCAATAATAGTATTAGCAGTAGCAGTGGTAGTAGTAGCAGTAATGTTAGTAGCAATAGTTGTAGTATTAGTAGTACAAGTAGTATTAATAGTAGCACTAGTAGTAGTAGCAGTAGCGCTAGTAGTAAAAGTAATATTATTAGTAGTAGTATTAGCATTAGTAGTAATAGTAGTAGCAGGAGAAGTAGTGGCAATAATAGTAGTAGTAGTAGCAGTAACATTAGTAGTAGTAGTAATAGTAGTAGTAGTAGCAGTAGTAGTAGTAATAGTAGTAGTACTAGTAGTATCAGTAGTAGTTAATCTATTATTAAGAATGTAATACACATATTGATGGTGGTGCTGCTACCATAACTGGACAAATCTATTGTTGGAAATTTACTACTTTCTTTGAATATATATGTTTTAAGAAATATCTATAGTTATAATCGTACTATTACCATGGTCATTTTCTTTTGTATTTTGTTGTTTTTATTTTCCTACAAGTAGTAGTAGTAGTAGTAGTAGTAGTAGTAGTAGTAGTAGTAGTAGTAGTAGTAGTAGTAGTAGTAGTAGTATTGTTGTTGTCTCCAGGTCTCCCGACCAAGGTCCTCTTATGGACTATACAAAGACACCATTCCTTTGTGACCAGTGGGCTGAAGTACTCTGAGAGTACAGGAATCATGACGGTGATCCAACAAGGAATCTACTATATTTATTCACAACTCACATTCAACACGTACTCTGTGATTGAAAACAGAACTCGCTATGATCAGATTTACCAGCAAATTCGGCTCATACGCAATAAAAGTGACCTACCCCTAATGTTTTGGAAACAGAGCGTCAATAACAGCAGAGAATACATGCCCAGTTTCTTAGGAGGAAATTTCGAACTGAAAAAAGATGACGAAATTTACGTCATAGCTTCAGATCCACATCTTCTGTATGATTTCTATAAATCAAACTTCTTTGGACTACATTTGGTCTAAATGTTAGTTATTTTGCAAGAATTTAATATTCGTACAACCATCAGTACATATTTTTAATTCCTGACTTTGTTACTGCGGCCTATCAGAACCTAAAATCAGAAATGTTGAATTAAAAGACAGACGTAATTTTTCACCAGAAGACGTCCATTATGGATAGGTCGATGAGTTGAATGTAAATTGTAAACGCTACTGCAGACTCCACTTGCATGATGCGAGGTATTGGAATCAGTAAGTTACAAGTGAATGATTAAATATCTGTGATATTTTCTTTCAGTAACATAATCCTGCACTTTCTCTTCCACTAAGATATCTTACCTGCGGATATGCGATTGAACTCAAGTAAATCATTCCAAGACCCTTAAGGCAATTTAGACATATTGATTTCTATTTCCAGTTCAAAATATATCATATTTTATATATTGCATATCCCTTAGAAACATTTGATATTGGGACTGTTTTCTAATTACAATCTTATGACTGACATTCAGTTTTCTTTTAAAAATTTAATAATAATAATAATAATAATAATAATAATAATAATAATAATAAGTCAAACTCTAAAATGTATGTCGTATGCAACTGTGAGTAATTTTACACGTTATTTATTTAGCTTAGTCTTCCAACGTGTAATCCTTGAAAACTTCAACCCCTGCATCTTAGTAACAATGTCCGTTTGTAACATAGGAATATTTCTTACGGATAATGATATACTTGTATTTTGGTAATGGAAATTAGTAGTTACAAACAGCAAACATATTTTCTTTGTCTGGAGTAGTTACATGTTATTTATTTATAAAACCCAGATATACTGTTGATGATCATTTAATACTGTGATATTTCATTTTATTCAATATCCTTTGTTTCAAGAAAAAGAGTTCTCTCACATTGTATGTTTTGCTCTTACAATTGTGTTTATTGTTACGTACTTTGCGTTTTGATTTGCGCAGAGAAAGGGCAATAAAATGTTGATGAAATGATAGCATCGAGTTATGCTTATTTCCCTTGTCTGTCACTACGTATCTCCTAATTTGTATAGTTTTGTTCAGTTTATTATTAAATCCTTGCAGGCTTAACACCGTTAATGTATCGTTCAGACTATATGTTGAACAATAGCTCCATGAAGCGAATATTAATTCTTTGTCACGCCAAACTATTTATATCTAAATATGTACTTTGTGTTGATATATCCTTGTCCACAAGGTATGCTTTGAAAAGCAAATTATGCATATTTTACCACTACAATTGGAACAGACTGATTATAGGAAGTGTCTTCTGTGTGAATACATCTACATTTATAAACCAAAATAAAATATTATGACTTGAAGTACTAAACCATTTAATCTAAATTACATATTTATGTATATCTTGCCAATGAACTGATGTTTATTTATTTACGTTTTGCTGTATTTTTATTATTTTTTGTTATTATAGTGTTAGATGTTATTTGAATGATTACTAGTTAATAATATACAACATATAAGTAATGCTGCAATAGAAAGGTTTGACTATGGCAAGCCTCTGTGTGTCACATGTAGTTTCATCATTTACCAAAATTGTCCTAATTATTTTAGACGTTTTTTTTATTTACGTTTTGCTTTTGTTGACTATTCAAACGGTGATAAAACACTATTTAAACCTCCATAAGATTTGTATCTTCAACTACACTAAATTTAAGCAGGGCGTTTCAAAACTAGCTGCTAAAAGCTTATCAGAGGTGATAAATATGGCATAATTTGCGTCCTTAAATGTTTTATTTCAATTGAAGTTTAAAATGACAATAACATTTTTGAGTTAGTTTTAATAACAATCAAATATTAGGGTTAGTAAAAACATCTGGACAGATAGTGTAACAAAGGGCCATACGTCCCGCGAAATTGAAAACTTTTTTTGATAATGCAAACTTACGCAGTTCATTTATCTGTACTCTTTCTCCATAATTCAGTTTTTTGGGGAAGTATGCAAGGTTAGTAGTAAAACCTATTACCACATTGTCGTACGTTAAGTTTACATAAAATGTATGTTTCTATCTTAAACATTGCATCCTGATTTATATAGAAATAAAAATTGCACGTATGTTCTTTTTGTCGTGTAATGGTTCCGTCCACTTCCATTATGAAACAATTATTTTAATTCAACGTCTTGATAGAATATTTACATGAGATAATTAACAATTAAAGGTTTTCAACTTTCCCATGTAAAACGTCTAACTAAGGACACTAAACTTTCAAGATTCGTTTTCTCTTCTCATATGTAATATGTAATATATCTTTCTTGTATCATTTTAATGGTTGTCTCAAGTCAACTAAACTTTATTTACACTCAGTTATGTCAAATTTCAGTCACGCACAAAACACTATTTCCTGTCAATTGTGTGTTGAAAAGATTTATCAACTGCACTAGTTAGAAAACAATGTTATTTTGATAATTACGTAATAGATCAAAACAATTGAAAAACGTTACCCATTAGTTTGCATAGGACCTCATGTTTTATTTTGGGGGGGGGGGCATCAGACAGCTGCTTGTTGTTTTTATGTATAAGTGTATGCCCCCTGATATGTAGTTATTTGTATTTGTACACGGTAATATAGGTTTGAAACGGTTTGATGAGGACCGAACTACTTTGATCCGGATTTAAATGGTTTAACCGGTTTAATTCGGTCAAAACCTGTCCTAAACAGATTTTATTCATAAAATCAACTTTGAATAAACCGGTTTGGACAGGATTTGAAACAGGATGAACTGGCTTAAACTGGTTTGATCAGGATGGAACTGGTTTCATCCGGTTTGAACAGCTTTAAACCGGTTTAAAGATGTAAACATATTTTGTCTATAAAATATTTTTTGATTAAACAGATGAAATATATCTTTTCTAAATCATCTCACCGGGCTTTAAAAAGGCAATGACTTTCCAAAGATGACTAGATAGTCATAATTTTACATCGTATATAATAAACAACATTTTAAACATTCGAAACTAATGAGATCAGGTTAGTACAGAGTTGACAGAATCGTAAAAGTTGTAACGAACCAAAAAGATGAATAAAACATTACCTGACTTGGCACATAGTATGTTTGAACAAAAAGTTGTTGCGAATATCATGGGTCACATTATAGATAAGAATTTGAAAGGTAGGATAATTTACAAATATATCCTCTACCACCACCACCCAGCTCTTTAACTGGAATTCAATATTAATATCCACGTCGGCGAAAAAGTCTAATATTCATGCTTTCTTTTCACGGTATTTACTCGTCCTCATCAGGAGCAGCGGAGACAGGCATGTACTTGTATCACACTGCCTGATAGGACATTTGAAGGTTGCCTCTTGCTTTAGTCGCCACAAATAAACACCAAATAAACAAGTACTGTAGTACTTCAAGAATATATATTTACTTGTCTCAATATACTTTGCACATTCTTAACAATTCATTAATTTTTTTAATTATTTGCGCTTTCAGTTGGTTTGTATTTTTGTGTGTCTTATTGACGTGTTCTTTAATGCCAAAAATTATGTGGTTATCTAAAAATCTATGCCTGTACTAAATCCTTCGAAAACTATTTTTTATTAAAAGCATCTGATTTTGTTACTTTCTGCTAACCAATCTTAGAATACATTAAATCAGATATTATAAGGAATCAGAAAAATTAAAGATATCGACCGTTAACATTTACGAAGCATTCATTTGACATAGACTGTTCCATCGACTTCACTCATTATTATTCAGTAACATGACGTAATAAATATCAAATACGTCACATGCAAATTCATACTCAACCTGATATTACAATCCTCATCAACAAAATCAAATAATAATAAACAATCATGCAGATCGCTGCAATAGTTCATTGCGTTCTGAGACTCTTCAGCCCGAGTCATAATTTTACAATAAGACTTTTAAGTTGAAACTAATCCCAATTTTATCAAATTAGTTCCGTTTGATGAATGAATAATTGACTATGGGGTCAACTTTATCAAATTACATTGAATGGATGAATAATAGATTATATGTGCTTACTAAGAAATGTTTTCAATATAATTTCCGGCTGTGATGGTGTATCGAACAATGTGTCTACATTTGTTCCGCGTAAAAGTCAAACCATTGTGATGATGTCACAGAGCTCTATGCGGTATATTGTGACAAAGAAAGTATATTGTCGGGTTGAAATAAAAGGAAATTACATTGTTCAGATCTTTTATCCAATCTTTGGTTTTGTTTACCTAGAAAACATGTTCTTATTACTCAAGTACAAAGGTTGTTTATTTTTTTTTTCGATTTTGCTGGATATTTAATGTTTAGTGATTATAACTGGTTTACTGGGCCTAGACTGTATTGCTGGAGTATAAGAAAACTTTCGAACTTTACTCTCGATGCTGCATACATTATATTTCACTTTAGCATCACCTCTTAAAAGGATTAATTAATTTGCCATATGTAAATATGGTCTTGTTTCTTTCCTCCTAAATACCACTTCGAATACGTCGTGAGATGTCCCAAACACTAACACCGTAAGTGACGTTACTCTGGACACTCGTTGCGGATACAAATCTATATTGTCTCATAATTATTTGGTATAAGAGAAAGTTCTCCATGGGCCACAAGATGAACATCCCCTGTGGGGGCTACGAGACGAAGTCCCCGGAGATGCCAGGATAAACACATCTCCAAGGCATAATCCAAGTTTCCAACTATAAATAGAACTTGCTTGATTTGTTTCGCTGCTTCCTTCTGGTTTTTTGGAAACATTTTGCTGTTACAAAACTAACAAACTGAACACATTATGATCATGTAAGGTGAAAGCTCATAAATGCATAAACGTTGTTCAAATATTGCACTACGCATCCGTAGAATTTTCAAAATAAGTCTTATGAACTCTCTAACTATTTATATCCTTCCTTTCTCCCATTTCTCTTTCTCTTTCTCTCTCTCTCTCTCTCTCTCTCTCTCTCTCTCTCTCTCATTCACACTTTACATTGTATGCTCTTTCTTCGCGTGTGTCAATATTTCTCCAGCTAATAAAACATTACGATGACATAACATTTGCAATATCTGAAAAGCAATGTGTATTTTGTACTCCCATGATACGATTAATACTTTTCACCACCTTTTTCATTATCAACATTTCACTGAAATATTGAAACAATATTTTCATTTGAAGTATCTCTGAATGTTGTGATGCTTATAAATTAGTGAGGTGCTAATTACAAAAATATTTACTTACCTTTTTCAGTTAGGTTAATTTTTTTAATTAAAAGTTACATGGTTAATTTTTTTGTAAGCTCTGAATGGTTATTCTATTTTAATCTCTCCGTGTTTTCATGAATATCTCATATTATTATGTATCTCTCATATTCTTATATATATATATATATATATATATATATATATATATATATATATATATATATATATATATATATATATATATATATATATATACATATATATATATATATATATATATATATATATATATATATATATATATATATATATATATATATATATATGTTACGCATATTTGATTTAAATCATTTATTGTTAATTGTCAGATTCAAATTTGTCATTTTGGGTTAAAAATTCATTAATTGGCAGATATCTATTCTAGAAAATTCAGGCTGGCCTAGACTCTATTTGTAAACAACAGGTGTTGCCTCATTTTCTAAGCTGATAAATAAGCCTTTAAAACAATTGATTAATTTCAAGGACAACGTTTTAGTCTTAGTTCTTTGGGGGGATGAAAAATGGCTGATTTACTTCTAGGTCATTCCATGTGTACGTCTTTTTATGATCGAACGTTCTTTCTGTGACCATCTGGAAAATCACGTGATTCCTTGTTTACGTAAAAGACAGATATAAACCATGTTTTAGGAGAGAGTTATTTAGTAGATGTTGGGCTTTTATAATATTAAGTTGTGACTTCTTTTTCAGTTATTTTTAATTACCGTGTACTGGAAATTGTGTCAATTCGTTGGAGCAAGAGGAATTATTTTATTTATCTGAAAAAGAATATGTGCTCATAGATTTTCTTGGATGAAATATAAAAACAAGAACTGACTAAATCACGTGACATCGTCGTCCATATTGGATTACATCGTCAAGATTCGAACCGGGAACTTTTAGGACATTTATTGATCAGGAATCTTGCAATTCCATTATTTGATAATTTTTGGGAATTCTATATTGGATTATTTTTTAACTTGATTCTCTAAAACTGTAATTTTAAATATTTTCTTTTATGAAAATAATTGTACTTAATAAATTCGTTGTTCAATTTATACAAGCTTGTTAGTTTTCACTCTTTCTGTGTTGCTGCTTATTCGAGCTTAAGCACGTAACATAGAAATTGGGATCTCGTCTCGGGATTGAGATAAATTGGAATTTGGCTAGAATTTTTCTCAGGAAACGTTTGTTTTATATTTGAAATCCCCTAGATTTTAAATTTGTTTAAATCTTTATTGAGACTGACAGGCTTGTATTAAAATGACATTTAAAGTAGAAATATTTCTTTCTAATCCTACGCAGGAGCAACTAGATCTTTTCATAAAAGTTGAGTTGATTCAGCTTGCCGAAAAATATGATCTTTCTGAAGTCAAGTCTTCTTTAACGAAACGAGATATCAAACAAATTTTGGTTCAATATTTGGTAGAACAGGATGTTTTGGAACAAAGTGCTTTGATTTAGGTCAGTAAGTCTACATCAGACTCTGACATTAAACTAAAAGAATTAGAATTAAAATTCCAGATGGAATTAGAGTTGAACAAGCTGGAATTTCAGAAAATTCAGAAAGAAAGACAATTACAATATAAGAAAGATAGAGAGAAAGGAGAAAGAAAGTCAAATTGAATTACAAAAAGAGCAGATGCGGAATGATAAAGAGAGAGAGCAAATGCGGATTGAGAGAGAGAGAAGAAAGAAAGAAAGGAAATATCAAATTGAAATGAAAGAAATAAAGCTGGCAAGTGAAAATCATCATCATTCTTCAAATCCAAATTTAAATTTTGATTTAGCAATTAATATTAGATTAGTGCCCCCTTTCAAAGAAAAAGAAGTAGACTAATCTTTCAATCTTTTTGAAAAAGTTGCAGAACATTTAGAGTGGCCAAAAGAGAATTGGACTCAGTTATTACAATGCGTACTAGTGAGATTTACACTTCACTGTCTGTTCAGCAAAGCAATGACTATGATGTGGTTAAAAAACGCATTTTAAGGGGTTATGAGTTAGTCCCTGAAGGTTATCGACAAAAATTCAGAAATGACAGAAAAGAAGCTGGACAAACTCATGTCGAATTTGCTAGAGAAAAAGAGCAGTTGTTTGATAGATGGTGCTGAGCCAAGAAAGTCGAACAAGATTATCAAAATCTCAAGCAAATTATATTAATTGAATAGTTCAAAAACTGTGTCCATAGTGATGTTAAGTCTTATCTTGATGAGCATAGGATTGAAGCTTTAGAGAATGCTGCTCGAGCAGCTGACGAATATTCTTTGACACATAAAGTTCCTTTTGTTAACAAGACTTGTACTCAACAATCTTTTGGCATAAAAGTATTTCCGCCTAATTCAAGCCCTTCTTAAACTCAAAATAACACAACTTTCAAAAATCAAACTTCCGAGAAGTTTGATTCTAAATCCTTGTCTTTTCCGACGTGTACATATTGCAAGAAAAAAGGACACGTTGTTTCTGATTTCTACAAATTGAAAAATAGGCATCAGAATCAAGATAGACCTGTTCCAAATACTCTTGTTTCTAAGAGGTCAAGGTCACAGTCATGTATTGAAAGCAATACATTTGTTGGGTCTAATAAATCTCAGTCTGATTTTATTATGGAGAATTATGAACCAATCATATCAAAGGGTTCTATATCACTCTTTGGTGATTCAGCCAATCCCACCCCTATTACAATTTTAAGGGACACAGGAGCTTCTCAGAGTCTTTTATTGTCAGGTACTTTGACTTTTTCTGAGAAGTCTTCTTGTGATGAAAGTTTTCTTATTCAGGGAGTAGAGTGCGGCTTTGTTAATGTTCCACTCCATTGTGTACATTTGTCATCCGACTTGGTGTCAGGACCTGTGACAATCGGACCAGTCTCGGTTTTACCCGTTGAGGGCATCCATTTATTGCTAGGCAACGACTTAGCTGAGGACAAGGTTGTGGTTAATCCACTTGTAACTGACAAGCCTAATTTGGATCAGAAGGTTGATCCAATTGAAAAAGAATTCCCTGAAACATTTCAAGCTTGTACATTTACCAGAGCTATGGCAAAGAAAGCTCTTGAAAATGAAGTTGGAGGAGCCAGTATTCCTTTAGCTAACATATGCGTAGGTCAGGCTTATGTTGATGAAGGCAGTATTCCTTAAACTGACATATGCGTGGGTCAGGGTAATGTTGATGAAGCCAGTATTCCTTTAGCGGACATTTGTATAGGTCAGGCTTTTGAAGAGGTCACTTTTACTCCTTGTTTGGTTAAATCAGAATGTATTGATCATAGACATCATCTTTTAGCAACTCATTCTCTCTTTTCTAATCAGGGTGATAAACGACGGTCACTTGTTGTCGAACAGGAAAAAGATCCTGAGATCTCCTGTTTGTTTCAAAGGGCCATAAATGAGACTGAATCCACTGAAGTTCCTGTCTGTTATTTCATTAAAAATGGAATTCTTATGAGAAAATGGAGACCTCCCGAGGTACCTGCTGGTGATGCAGTAGTGGTCAGTGAACTATAAAATAGTAGTTCCAAAACCTTACAGACAGGAAATACTTAATCTGGCCCATGAAACTCCTTTAACTGGTCATTTAGGGATTAATTAAACTTATCACAAGATCTTGACTCACTTCTATTGACCAAAAATCAAAAGTGATGTTGCCAAATACTGTAGATCTTGTTATACTTGTCAAATGGTAGGAAAACCCAATCAGAAGATACCTAAGGCTCATCTACAACCTATTCCTGCGTTTGACGAACCATTTAGTAGAATTATGGTAGATTGTGTAGACCAAGTCAAGTAATCAATACCTTTTGAACATTATGTGTGCGTCAACAAGGTTTACAGATGCTATTCTGTTGAGGAATATAAAATATAAAACAATAGTAAAAGCTTTGATAAAGTTTTTTTCTCAGTATGGCCTTGCCAAATCTATTCAGTTTGATCAAGATTCAAACTTCATGTCTGGAATTTTCCAGCAAGTTATGAATGAATTGAGCAATCAGCAATTCAAGTTAAAAATGAAACTATGGTTTGAAAGAACTACAAGGGAAAGAACGTTTGAGTCTGATAATGGAGTTGTGTTACTCTTGTTCATTCTTCTTACTTTTTTTCAGATTAGATATTACGGCCCTTACAAAGTTAAGAAGAAAATGAATTAGTTAAATTATAGTATTAGTGCTCCTGGGATCTAAATATATTATAGGAGTACCAGTATATTGAAAGAGATAGAAATGTTAAACATGTAATTAATTTAGTTGTACCTGTCCCACTTAGTGAAGGAATATCATCATATTCTACTGATATTGAAATTATGACTGATATTGAAATGACGGTTCTTTGTAATTCAGAAATTATGAAAAATCTAGACCAGAAACTATCACATTTTCAAGTGCAGGAAGGAAAGGAACTGAAACGGTTGTTGTTTTAAAATGAGCACTTATGTCCAGATATTCTTACAAGGACAAACAAAATGTTTTATGACGTTGAAATTGTAAATTCCAAACCTGTTAAACAACATCCATACAGTATGAGTCCACTCAAACAGGAATACTTAAAAAAAGGAAATTCAATATTTGCTGGAGAATGATTTTATCGAGTCCAGTTAAAGTGTTCGGAGTTCACCATGCATACTTGTTCCAAAACCAGATAAAACTTTCCGTGTGTGCATTTATTATAGGAAAGTGAACAGAGTGACAAAAACAGATTCATTCCCATTAATAAGAATTGGCGATTCTATTGATAAAATTGGGAATGCCAAGTATGTCACCAAATTTGACCTTCTGAAAGGATTTTGGCAGATTCCTCTAATGGAAAGAACAAAGGAAATCTCAGCATTTGTGACTCCAGATGGACTCTACCAATATAATGAAAGTCCATTTCAACGTCTCATAAAAATGATCATCTCTGGTCTAGAAAATTGTGACGTCATCATCTACAACGACACCTGGATAGAACATCTAGCAACAATTCGAAAATTCTTTGACAGACTCACTGATGCATGTTTGACAATTAATTTATCTAAAAGTGAGTTCTGCCGTGATAGTGTGACTTTCTTAGGACATTTTGTGCGACATGTACAAGTTAAATGTTGAGGCTATTTCTAGATAATGTAATTGCAGACGCTCTTTCCCGTGTATAACAATTTATTATACTGTGTAATTTATACTAGTTCTTATAACCTAAGATTTAAATTGGTTTGTGATAAAAAGAAAGTTTTATCATATAAACCTTTCTTTTTATTTTATGGGGGAAGATGTTACGTATATTTGATTTCGATCATTTATTTTTAATTGTCAGACCCAAATTTGTCAATTTGGGTTTAAAATTCATTGGGAGATATCTATTCTGGAAAATTCAGGCTGGCCTAGACTAAATTTATAAGCAACAGGTGTGGCCTCATTTTCTAAGCTGGTAAAAAAGCCTTTAAAACAATTGGTTAATTTCAAGGACAACTTTTTATTTTTAGTTTTTGGGGGGTGAGAAATGGCTGATTTTCTTCTAGGTCATTCCATGCGTACATGTTTTTATGATCGTACGTTCTTTCTTTCACGTGATCCATTGTTTACGTAAAAAACAGAGATATAAACCAGGTTTTAGGAGAGAGCTATTTAGAAGATGTCGGGCTTTTATAATATTAAGTTGTGTCTTCTTTTTGAGTTATTTTTAATTACCGTGTACTGGAAATTTGTATCAATTCGTTGGAGCGAGAAGAATTATTTTCTTTATCTGGAAAGGAATATGTGCTCATAGATTTTCTTGGATTATTATAAAAACAAGAACTGACTAAATCACGAGACATCGTCGTCCATATTGGATTACATCGTCAAGATTCGAACCGGGAACTATTAGGACATTAATTTATCAGGACTCTTGCAATTCCATTATTGGATTATTTTTGGGAATTCTATATTGGATTATTTTTTAACTTGATTCTCTAAAACCGTAAGTTTATTTATTTTCTCTTATGAAAATATATTTGTGCTCAATAAACAGTTTGTTAAATTTTTACAAGCTTGTTAGTTTTCACTCTTTCTGTGTTGCTGTTTATTCGAGCCTAAGCACGTAACAATATATATATATATATATATATATATATATATATATATATATATATATATATATATATATATACATATATATGCATATATATATATATATATGTATATATATATATATATATACATATATATATATGCATATATATGTATATATATATATATATATATAAATATATATATATATATATATATATATATATATATATATATATATTACAATGCATTTCCCGTATTTTATGTATAACCCGTCTTCTTGTGTATATCCCTTATTGTTACATATGTTATTTGTGAAAGCTATCAAACAATCAATTAAATTAAAAGCTAAATATAAAATAAATTGGATATACGTAGCAATGCTTCACTTTTTCTCATATTCTATAGCCATGCTTAGAATTGTAGGACGATTGGAGACGAGAAAATGAAACCAAAACAAGGTCTTTAAACGTAACTTGGTGTTGACACTACAACAAAATGAAGTTTTTCTGACTGTAAGAAGCGTTTGACCCCAACAAATGCATGTTGATTGTACTATATGTAGTGATTGTAGTTTACTGTAACAAAAGAAGCTTTTTGATCAATTATGCACCGTTTACAATATGAAGTATTTTAAATGTAGTGATATCGTTTCAGCGATAACGGAAGTTAAAATCCTAAATATGTTGAGTTGGTACTTTTTATATGGTACAGCTTGAGCCCTAATAACAATGTTTTCATCTTTCTACACTATTTCACAATAACAATTTTACATTCAATATACTTGACCTCATTAATTCCTACCATTTAAATTATTTTTCATTTCTTAAAGGTAATCAAAATACAGAATTAATCAATATAAAATTATTTCTTTATTGTATAATGCAGATGTTAAATTGTAAAGTCATTTATCAGTCAGCGAAAGTTAGCATAACAGGCGAAATCATACACCATGAAATCTTTTTAAAAGTACTATATATTGTAGTTGCATAAATATAACTTAAATAACTTTCGATGAAGATCACAAGTATTGGGATGTAATATTGCTTTTGTATCTGAATCATTTGTGACTTTAATGAGAAATAATAGTATTTTGATATTAAAACAACTATTGTAAATTATTGATTTATTGTAAATTATTAATTCATTCAACATATCTCGAAAACCTTTGTGATTGTTTAGGTATTGATAAAAAAGACACAAGAGAAATTATGTTTGGCCATGACTAATTTGATAATCTGCTACTTAAGTGTATTATCCAATCTGTGTTTCGAAACTGACGAGTAAATGTATGATCCAAATTATACATTTCAAACAGGTCTTCACGAAGATTATTGATATGTTCATAGGCGTTCACAACTCAGGAATATTAGTGTATGGGAATAAAAAGTACGGTCAATCACCGTTTCTTTAGATTATTGAGACAAACAAAGAAGAGTGCATTTGTGGTATGCGGACCTATACATAGTCGGGAAAACAACTGCAACATTAGTTATGTAAAGATCTGAATAGTGATTGCATGAAGCAACAACCCTTACTTGTTGCTTACTTACGTTACACACTTTGCCTTACTTATTTGATGTGAAGTACCTCAATGATATGCGACAAAATGATACTTGCTAAAATCATGCTATTTGATTAATACCGATTTACAACTGTTGTGTGTCCAAGATCAAGGCACAATATTCTAATTGCCTCTGCGTGGTGTAGTACCTTTCAAAGGTAGATGCGCCTTAAAACACTAAATAGTTGTGTTTTCTGGCTTAACAAGAATATAGATTCTCACCAAATTTAAAGAGCGCTGAAACAGGTGATTCCGGCATGAACGATTTGTTATCTGTGTCGCGGTTATCGGTCTTGGTTCCCTGCGTTTATAAATTATTCTGAATCAAATTTATAACCAAGCCTCTCAACTCAAATAAGCACACGTTGATAATATTATATGAATACACATGCAATTACCTGTTCCACGTATAACAGCAGATCAGGTTTCTCATACATAGATATTTCTGTGATGTTAGCAGAATTTTTATATTTTGACAGAAAGAGTTATGCCTAGCCTTTCTTTCATTTTTGATATTATGTTTTTCAAACGATCAGAAATATTATAACTAGTTTGGAAGCTTCAGGTAACGGCTGATATACTGATGTTGTGAACATACTTTCTAGTCTTTATAATTTGATATTCATGTGAAAAAGCAATGGTTATCATGATATCACTTACAAGCAATGGCTACCCAAGAATTGCTGCCCATGTAACACGATTGCATGACACACGTACAAAGGCAAGCATTTATCAGTACTTGCACACAATCAATCATCTCTTTTATTTTTCTTTTATACATACCTTCCAAAATTAAACTGTGATTCCACAATTATTCGTCAAATAACTATATCAATGTTAAACTTAAGTTCCAGTGAGTGTGTTTCAAACGGAGTTGTAGGGCAGAATCTCATTTCTAGAAGACGAAACACATTAAATAAAACGATGAAAGCGTCTCGCAATACCGAGAAACACTTTGTAAACAACTACTTGCAAAGTGTCTCTTAACATTACGAGATGCTTTCATCATGTGTTTATTTATTCCTTTGTGCCGGTGATAGAAACAAAACGCAGTCCTAGTAAATAACCTGCCTTCAGTTTCTATGAAAACTGGTACACTTTGTACTAAACGTCGTCAATAGAGATTAGACAGAAAATACTTAAATTCACGTTTGGCTACCTCACTGTCTTTATGAGCAATTTTAAAGTTCACCTGCTTTATCAGTACCAATGGCACAATTCGATGGAATATAACTTGTGATAATCTCTTTAAATCTGAAATCCTTCACAAGTTCAAGAATTCCCAAGAAAAACATTACAATCATCATCGTCGCATGCCATAATCTTGTGACTGTCATAATCAAGAATCTTTCTAAATAAAAATTTATCAATATTCGAGAACAAAAGGGATACTCGAGCAGGGAGGCTGCACTGAGGTAAATAAGATAGTGTGTGATTTAACGAAGCTTGTTTTTCACTCATACATTGCAAATCATATGTCAATATCGTACATCTAGACATATATTTCTGGAGTTGTCGAAATAAGTTTAGATGGCCCGATTTCACTGCTCGAACTGTATTTTATTGTTCAATCGTAAGAATTTAATTGTCAGAGTCAAAACCTAAACATTGATCTCTGTGTTTATCTACAATATCCTCTAAAGACGGTTCATTTGCATCCTTTATGCTTCACCGGATGGAAACAATACTATTGTAATGATGCATGGATCTCGCATCGACTAGCGCACAGCAAGACCGAGCCACGTTGTCACATTCCCATGGACTTCACGACAACAGTTCCTGTCAATTGAATGGTTCATATACGCGGTAATTATACAATTTATGTTAAGTTCCTTTTCATTCTTCAAACATTAAACAGGTTTGGCTTTACAAATAGATGTAATATAGAGAACGTGATGTATGTATCCTACACACTCATATTACACAAATGGTATTAGGGTTTTAATACTGCGTTTTTTATATTCAAAACGGTAACAAAAGTCTTTATGAATTCACAAAAAGCGCTTAGATCAAGTAACTGGTCAAGCATAATGCATTTATTAAGAATAGAATATTATAAAAGTAAATATGAAATTGGAGAATGTGTGAACATAAAGAATGAACAGTTTCCTTCGAATCAAACAATCTGTTCAATAAAAAATGATATTCTTAAAACCAACTATATTGTAAGTTGACGACAATTTTGTTCAAATCGAACATACATGTTCCATCGTTTCTCCCTAAATAAAAGATACTAAGAAAATTACCGAAAGGCCGTGATACATTGTTTGAAATGAAATTACAAGCTGAATCAAAACGTCAATCAAAATAGGAACATTTCATCACACATATCTATTCTACGAGAATATTACGTTATGTGAAGTTGAGTTTTGTATTAGGTACAACAAAAATCTCATGGCGACATTGGAAACATTACTTTAAAATTTTAAGTTGGAATTTTCCATTACATCCATATTGCTTAGTTTTTAACAAATATGACATAATCGTTTGCTATGTTTATAAAATGACCTAGATAACCGCTGTACGATTCATGGGCATATTTATCATTATGTGTCTCAGAGTCTATCTCTTATTTTGTATTGTCTTGATCCATTTATCATTACTTCTTCTCGATGAATATTTGTCAATGTGTCACACAGACTGTAGTTAGTTTCATAGCTCCATATAACGAATGGATATCTAGCCAGTAATGTGTTTCGAAATATGTTCATTGGTTGCATGTGTCTTTCTCCAATAATATGCCTTGAAAAGCGAATAGAGAAGATTGAACATTGTACCCACAGAAAAATCAAACTGATCGAAAGAGTTGTCTTTCAGGAAATAATCTGCAAAATGTTTGAATTGAAAATATAATGTCAATTTTTGAACTTGTTGCTGTTGTTAGTGTTATTTGATTGAGCGCTAGTTAATATACTGTGACATACAGGCAGGTTTTGGCATTGACGTTTTGCATATATTAAATTTTATACCATTCCGGTGACTTTGAATTGATAGCAAACTTTCATAAATAGCAGTTACATAGATATTCCGGACTTATTTATAAATCAATGTTTCGTTTTATATGTATACATACACCACTTTACATTTCACTATATAACATCAGACAAGAGAATTGTTCGGATTGGACAATGCAAAATAAATACGTTAGTGTGTTTATCACAAAGGTAAATATTGTTATTTTGCATCATTAAAGGCTTGAAAATTCCATTATTTATTATATGCATGTCAATAGAAGATATTCCTCATTACTAAAGTGTAGGCTAAAAATACTGCAACACTATTCGCTACAGTCCACCCATTCAGCAAGCAGAAAAGGTTAATCAATGGAGACTGAACAAGAAATAATCTCATCAATTGTTCAGTGAATTCTTCGTAAAATGTCTTGCGACATATAAGCCAATCAGTATAATGACATTATTTTGGAACAGTGTCAGTTTTGTCACAGCCCTCAACTTACAACCACACTGAGGTCGCTAAATGTCATCGATATTTCCTATGAAAATCTGCTCGTTAGATGCATTATAGAACAATATGAATTGTTGAATTATATTTCACATACGCCAGCGTCTAGCTAATGGAGCCTAACGTTTTGTTTTCTATTTCTTGAAAGAATCAATCTATAGGAAATAACCTTAGGTTTAATAAATTCTTTATAAAAGGTGTCACATCTAAGGATAAGTGGGAATATTTGATAGCATAGCATTATTATTTAAAGATTCTTGCAAACTTATCTTTTTCAGCATCCTAGTTATGTCATGTCATGATTATGACGTATCATAATGGACTCATCATCATATCATAATTTTGTTATAATTTCACCGAAACTAACTAATTGGAAGACGTTTACCGATCATTATTTTCAAGTAGGTGCAATACAAGTGTATTATTCGTATTTTTGGACGTTTTCAGTTTGATATGATTTTTTCCTCAACACATGTCAATTACAATGAGTATATGATCTGTATCGGAAGCAATTTCCGTCTTAGTGGATGGCATGTATTGTGATAGGCTCATTCCTCCGCCACGATGAAACATGTTACTTTCACTGAATAAGTGGATATGATTAGTTGTAATTAGTACGGAAGAATGATTGTTATTGGTAGGTATCATGACATTGCAAATATTATCTGAAAGAATTAATAGACAAATACAAAACCAACGTTTCCCAAAATATTAATTTTTTTAAAACCATTTGAAAGCATTACAATATGCACACACACACACACACACACACACACACACACACATACACACATATACATACATACATACATACATACATACATACATACATACATACATACATACATACATACATACATACATACATACATACATACATACATACATACATACATACATACATATGAATATTCAAAACTCTGATAATGAATTATTTAGACCTAAAATGAGTGATTTAATTGATTACTTGATTGCATTACACAATATTATTCATAAATGGAATATATACAACAATTTACAAATTACATTCATAGCCTGTTAGAAAGTTTTAAATTTACATTCTTAACTATTACGGTTTTAAATTATTTAAAACTTATATCTTTTTTGCACTTTATTGCATAAGTGTGTATTAATCCACAAATAAGAAAAATAAACACATAATAAAATATGTTTATTTGTATATATAGCTTGATAGAGAGAGAGAGAGAGAGAGATAAATGGATGTGTAAATATAAATATAACAGTAATTGAGAATGCATTGATCAAATACTTCAACGAAGCAATAATATTTTTGAGATATCAGTTACAGTATCGTCTGATCAATAAAGAAATGACCTAAAATAATTGTAAACCTTCGACTTAATATTTGTACTGATTAGAGAGGTAAAGTGTAAATTGCTTTCTGTTTTCTTTAATCTATATGTATAGATGTGGATCGCATACCTATAATGATCTCATTCTTTGTAACCTCTGAACCATGTCATTAAAAGGCTTGTTCAAATGTCTTGCTTTTATATGAAATGCAAGCTATATAAGCATATCAATAGTACACACCTTGAAAGAACAAAAGCAGAGTATGACGTTTACAACAATTATAACTTAATTTAACTGAAAAAGTCGAGAAGAATGAGATTAACCAAACATATCTGATTGAAGTACTTTTAAACGATTGTGGGGCTGATTTTGTATGATTTTTACACAAAATAAAAAACTTATTTTTCATCTAAAATATATCACTAAACACATCGAAAGCTACGAAGGATTGCATACGTAAGTAGATAGGTAGAATATTATCAAAATACCTTTTATTTATACAGAAATTACTATAGCTATTACAAAGAGGTAGTCCACCTTTGTTTTCATACTTCTTAGACATATTACGCTTGTTTATTCAGTGTCTCTCTTTCCCTCTGTGTGTGTGTGTGTGTGTGACAAGACAGAGAGACAGACAGACAGAGATTTTGCATCAGAAATAGACGAAGATACAGGCTTAATATGTTTAGCTCCTGTTCCAATTTCGGAAAGACAAAGTTGGCGCTCTTTTAACTGTCTTGGTATTGCGTTACGTCGCCATGCAAATATTCAAATGTACATGTCCAAGGACAATAAATAACGTTTACCCATAACCATTTTCATGTTTTTCAATCGAGTTAATATGCTACATCAATACCATTTTGTTCCATGTTTAACCTTTCAAATTTGACCCATTAAATTTGCCATCTACTTTTATAACGTATCTCATAAACTAGATTTTACCAACGTTATGACAATTTTGTGCTGGACGAATAATAAAGCAATGTTTGTTCAATAAGAATGGTATTTAGTAGACCGTTGATGTCTGTCATGATGCTTTGTGGAAAACGTTAAACCATGGTATGATCTAATGTGTTGTATTTTAAGTTTCAAATCCAGCTTGCATCCAGAGAACAGAAGTGGTATCTCAGTATATTCGATAGATAACATCAACATGTCATGGTCTTGAAACAATGGGAATATACACAGAGGTATTATCCTGTAAATAAAAAAATTGTTTTTAAATAGCCTGGAAAATCCTCTATAGAGCCTTTAATACGCGGGACAGCTGAGATTGTTGGATATTGTAACAAACGACTTTGTGATAAAGGAAGAATTAGTTACTTACATTGTTACTCGTATTGATAGAGATTTTCATTGCACTGACACTAGGATATTGTTCACAAACATACGATTGTTTCACGCATACCAAACTATAACGAAAATGTCACTACAACTGGAGACACGTGACATTGAAAACATGACAGTCACAAGGCGCAAGAATCCAAATATACCTAGATGTCTCCACATAGCATTTATTTCCGTATCAATGTTAATCATTCTCTCTCTAGTCACCTATTTATCAATATCTAAAGTCCACAACGACAAAAACAATACCGATTTCACCAATCTTATATGTTTCCCCTGCGAATTTAAACCTACCAAGACGAACAATGCTGATGTCATTATGAAAGAAGGAAACCTCTGTTGTCTACCATCGTCAGAAAGACACAATTTACTATCTAGGATGGTACGTTTTATATGTTCCAGTTATACTGTAAGAAATACGTTAAGAAAACAAGCTAAGTTTAAATTTAGATCAATTAATACTGTTGACCGGCCGATATAAATTAGACTATCCTATACTTATTTTTACTATTAGATATGGTCTTAAGCCAAATAACATGCGTTTAAAATCTACAAACGATATTGCTGTTTTTTAATCTCAGAGTCAATCTACAAGATTCCAAACCTGATGGCGATTAAATATCCATTACTCTTTAGGATTTATTCACATCAATATCAATGGATTCAAGTGCAAGTTCAAACCATTCCATAGAACTGTTTAGATTCAAAATTCTGAAGTCATTATTTTAAAAAAAAACAATTATTACAAATACAAAATGCTTGACCTGTGAAATACAAACATTTTAAATGAATCTTTCCTTAATCAGAAGCTCTATAACTCATACAAAATACACAGCCAACGGGATAGTGACATACGCTTTCAATTCCAGCAGAAACTAGTGAAGTTATATGTGTTATGGCATTTCATTTACATACTTTTCTGAGGCGTTATACTTTATTGATATTATTTTTGTTATTTCCTTCACTTTAAAAAATATATTTGTTTAATCTCCCCCAATTAATATTTTAACTAATATCCAGCAAACATTCCAAAAATTCATGTAACTCTCATCGTTTTAACATCATTCCGACAGATAACAGATTACTGGCTTCTTTTCTAAAGACATTCGGGTTTAAGTTCATTACACGGCAAAATTTCCTAGCTCAGGTGGAATCCCATTGGTTTATCTTCGTTATCTCTTCCAAGATATTAACTGACGATCGCCATAAATCAAAATGTTTTCTTTAGAACTGCTTGATTACTTGCATTTCTATATCAGTAAACAAAACCATTCCTTACATGGGAACATATTGCTGCTGTCAAGCCAGTTTAAAACAAAACATAGATACAAGCCGCAAAATGGATGAATCAGTGTGATATACTGTAATTGTCTTTCAGAGTTCAGAGAACAGTTCAAGTATTTCGCACGCAAGCCGTTTACAGGACGACCAACAAAGTAAGTACTGAACATAAGAAAACATTTTCGTTAAAAATGTTATTCGCTTCATATCCTTTATATTTAGTTTCGGCTGTTATTCCTACCATATCCGTTTTTTGCATAAAATGGTAATCTACAATCCAATGTACGTTCACATAGCACTTAAGAACGAAAAGAACTGTATTCCTGTATTTAGAAACGGTAATTTATTTTTTACTAAACGATATGGAAAGCGGTAGTTGAACTGCATCGATAAATTGAGTAATTAGAGATTACTCAATGACATGAAATGTTTTGTTACCTGCAATTACTATAACAATGAATTTGTTGTTTATGTTCAGGTCACAGATTACCCGATGAGACAAATAAGAAGGCTGTCGCAGCACATTTATATCTTAACATGGACAATTGCAGTAAGTATATATCTCCGGAAATAATAAAAATGCTTACCTCTCTCTCTCTCTCTCTCTCTCTCTCTCTCTCTCTCTCTCTCTCTCTCTCTCTCTCTCTCTCTGTTTATTATTATATTGATTTGATCAAACATAAATTCTTTTCATGACATTCATTGCTTGTACGTGATGTTTGTATAAGTGTTGCTGTTGTTAAAACCATATTCATATCTCATTTTTAATATTTATCTTCTTCCAGAATTGCTCTATTATTATTTTTATTATTATTATTATTATTATTTTTATTATTATTATTATTATTATTATTATTATTATTATTATTATAAATTCTATATTGTTAACTATTACTATTACACTGCGTGATGAAAACTTATCACGTTCCGCAAATACTTCAGATTTAGTTAATATTATTGACTTCTGCTAGTATTATCGTATTTATGTTTGTATACCTTGATATCAATAATAATAAGAATAGTAGCAGTAGCAATAGTAGTAGTAGTAGTAGTACAAGTTGTTGTAGTAGTAGCAGTTCTAGCGGTAGCTGAAGTATTAGTATTAGTAGTATTATTAGCAGAAGTAGTAATAATAATAGTAGTAGCAGTAGTAGTAGCAAAGTAAAAGTAGCAGTAGTAGTATTCATAATATTAGTAGCAATATCAGTAGATGTAGTAATAGCAGCAGTAATAGCAGTAATAGTATTATCAGTAGTAGTAGTAGTAGTAGCAGTAATGTTAGTAGCAATAGTTGTAGTATTAGTAGTACTAGTAGTATTAATAGTAGCACTAGTAGTAGTAGAAGTAGTACTAATAGTAATAGTAATATTATTAGTAGTAGTATTAGCATTAGTAGTAATAGTAGTAGCAGTAGAAGTAGTGACAGTAATAATAGTAGTAGTAGTAGTAGCAGTAACATTAGTAGCAGTAGTAATAGTAGTAGTAGTAGCAGTAGTAGTAGTAGTAGTAGTAATAGTAGTAGTAGTAGTATTAGTAGTAGTAGAAGTAGTAATGCTATTATTGAGAATGTAATACACATATTGATTGTGGGTCTGCTTCCATAACTGGACAAATCTATTGTTGGAAATTCACTACTTTCTTTGAATATATATGTTTTACGAAATATCTATAGTTATAATCGTACTATTACCATTGTCATTTTCTTTTGTATTTTGTTGTTTTTATTTTCCTACAAGTAGTAGTAGTAGTAGTAGTAGTAGTAGTAGTAGTAGTAGTAGTAGTAGTAGTAGTAGTATTGTTGTTGTTTCCAGGTCTACCGAGCCCGAGCAAGGTCCTCTTATGGACTATAACAAGACAACATTCCTTTGTGACCAGTGGGCTGAATTACTCTGATAGTACAGGAATCATGACAGTGATCCAACAAGGAATCTACTATATTTATTCACAACTCACATTCAACATGTATTCTGTGATTGAAAACAGAACTCGCTATGATCAGATTTACCAGCAAATTCGGCTCGTACGAAATAAAAGTGACGTACCCCTAATGTTCTGGAAACAGAACGTCAACAACAGCAGAGAATACATGCCCAGTTTCTTAGGAGGAAATTTTGAACTGAAAAAAGATGACGAAATTTACGTCATAGCTTCAGATCCACATCTTCTGTATGATTTCTATAAATCAAACTTCTTTGGACTACATTTGGTCTAAATGTTAGTTATTTCGCAAGAATTTAATATTCGTACAACCATCAGTACATATTTTTAATTCCTGGCTTTGTTACTGCGGCCTATCAGAACCTAAATCAGAAATGTTGAATTAAAAGACAGACGTAGTTTTTCACCAGAAGACGTCCATTATGGATAGGTCGATGAGTTGAATGTAAATTGTAAACGCTACTGCAGCCTTCACTTGCATGATGCGAGGTATTGGAATCAGTAAGTTACAAGTGAATGATTAAATATCTGTGATATTTTCTTTCAGTAACATAACCCTGCACTTTCTCTTCCAATAAGATATCTTACCTGCGGATATGCGATTGAACTCAAGTAAATCATTCCAAGACCCTTAAGACAATTTAGACATATTGATTTCTATTTCCAGTTCAAAATATATCATATTTTATATACTGCATACCCCTTAAAAACATTTGATATTGGGACTGTTTTCTAATTACAATCTTATGGCTGACATTCAGTTTTCTTTTAAAAATTTAATAATAATAATAATAATAATAATAATAATAATAATAATAATAATAATACATCTTTGCCATGCACGTTTACTGTGCTAAAGAGCACTTCCAATTTTTGTTTCGACTTCCGATCAGTTGTAATGCATTTAACCTGTTCTTATTCCTAAACATTGCATTTGACTCACCCTTAAGTCCTGGACAAAGCATGAAACGTATATTTCCCTTCTCTTTTGAATATCACTTCGCCACGAATAACGACGTGTGATATTCCAAACCCTAACATCGTATTTTACATAACTCCTCATGTTTCCATATATGGGAGTGTATCCTTAGTATTTAAAGATGTTGCTCATGTTCTGACAATGTGAATACATTCATTGCCAAAGACGAGATCGATAGCATTAAGAAATTGTTCTGGAATATCATACAAATTACAAAATAGGTGAAAATGTTAATTGCGCTGCTTCTTTCCCTGGGAAGGTAGTTTTTCGGTATATATCACAGTAATCAATTGATTTTAAACTTTCATAACTTCTCCTTATTACATAATTTAATACTGATTGAAAATGTTATTTATGCATATTAAGAACGAGATATTGTCAGACTTCATACATTGTAAATACATTTAACTAAACTAGTCAAATCATGCATAATGTACCAATCTATGTGTGGTATAAAATGCACATTGTTTTGAACTTACTATATATCTCCATCTTTGGTAACACAATTGTCATGACTATTTCTTACCTGGACTAACAAGTTATACAAACAAAATGAAAAATTAATTTAAATTGGAGTTAATTAAAACGTATCCCATATCCTACAACATTTAAATCTGAAGTTAATTGTAAAGTCTTATTTTTTTAATATTTCCTACGACACAGCTTATTTTATTGCATCTTATTTGCTTCGGATTTTTCATCATTATATTATAAAACCTTTCTCAGAATATCTTGACGTTTAGGGAATTAGAAAAATGAGATAACACAAAAGTTCTCCTGAACCAATTTCTATTTTCTCCTGAGAAACGTAGCTGTAATAATACTGTGTCACAAAATTATCTCAGTCAGTAAGTAATGAAATGAGTTTATGGTACTGTATTTGAAATTAATTTATGTATATTTTCAATGGTAAAGGTCGTCGTAACAACCGTACGTAACTGTTTGGTAACGTATGGTAGAATGGACTAGCCAATATTCCAAATATTTGGATATATTTTGCTTACGTTGTAACTGCATCTGGCACGACGATGCATTTTTTTAAATTATACTTTCTTTTAAAATAGCTTAAACTATGAGAGTTTTCTTAATGAATATAACAACTATTCACAAATGGAGCAAATTTAATTGTATATAAGCATACACCCATAAACGTTCTGAAATTCAAGTTTTGACTGATGTATTCAATTTAACGATTGACACCTACCACGGTATAAAGAAACGCTATATTATTTTGAAGGAGAGATGTATTTTCAACACGATACAAAAAAGTTTGTACCAGATCTTTGTTTAAACTTTTTTTTAGTGCCAAATCATTCTAGTGTTTACATATCTGTTTTTCTACAATCATCCATAGTATCAAATTTTAAAGTTCAAAAGATAAATTTTTAAATGTATCTCAATCAATCCCATCATTTTATGTTAATTTCTGTTATTATAAAAGAGCTCCATTTATTGAGAACGATGTTATAGTCTTGTACTTGTAAGGTCACGTGACTCGACTAAATTCCATGTTCTTAAGTCAAACTCTAAAATGTGTGTCGTATGCAACTGTGAGTAATTTTACACGTTATTTATTTAGCTTAGTCTTCCAACGTGTAATCCTTGAAAAATTCAACCCCTGCATCTTAGTAAAAATGTGCGTTTGTAACATAGGAATATTTCTTACGGATAATGATATACTTGTATTTTGGTAATGGAAATTAGTAGTTACAAACAGTAAACATGTTTTCTTTGTCTGGAGTAGTTGCATGTTATTTATTTATAAAACCCAGATATATTGTTGATGATCATTTAATACTGTGATATTTCATTTTATTCAATATCCTTTGTTTCAAGAAAAAGAGTTCTCTCACATTGTATGTTTTGCTCTTAAAATTGTGTTTATTGTTACGTACTTTGCGTTTTGATTTGCGCAGAGAAAGGGCAATAAAATGTTGATGAAATGATAGCATCGAGTTATGCTTATTTCCCTTGTCTCTCTCTACGTATCTCCTAATTTGTATAGTTTTGTTCAATTTATTATTAAATCCTTGCAATTTCAGGCTTAACACCGTTAATGTATCGTTCAGACTATATGTTGAACAATAGTTCCATGAAGCGAATATTAATTATTTGTCACGCCAAACTATTTATATCTAAATATGTAATATGTGTGGATATATCCTTGTCCACAAGGTATGCTTTGGAAAGCAACTTATGCATATTTTACCACTACAATTGGAACACACTGATTACAGGAAGTGTCTTCTGTGTGAATACTTGTACATTTATAAACCAAAATAAAATATTATGACCTGAAGTACTAAACCATTTAATCTAAATTACCTATTCATGTCTATCTTGCCAATGAACTGATGTTTATTTATTTATTTAAGTTTTGCTGTATTTTTATTAATTCTTGTTATTATAGTGTTAGATGTTATTTGAATGATTACTAGTTAATAACATACAACATATAAGTAATGCTGCAATAGAAAGGTTTGACTATTGCAAGCCTCTCTGTGTCACATGTAGTTTCATAATTTACCAAAATTGTCCTAATAGCAAATTATTTTAGACGTTTTTTTATTTACGTTTTGCTTTTGTTAACTATTTAAACGGTGATAAAACACTATTTAAACCTCGAAAAACTTTGTATCTTCAACTACACTGAATTTAAGCAGGGCATTTCAAAACTAGCTGCTAAAACCTTATCAGAGGTGATAAATATGGCATAATTTGCGTCCTTAAATGTTTTATTTCAATTGAAGTTTAAAATGAAAATATCATTTTTGAGTTAGTTTTAATAACAATCAAATATTAGCATTAGTAAAAACATCTGGACAGATAGTGTAACAAAGGGCCATACGTCCCGCGAAATTGAAAACTTTTTTTGATAATACAAACTTACGCAGTTCATTTATCTGTACTCTTTCTCCATAATTCAGTTTTTTGGGAAAGTATGCAAGGTTAGTAGTAAAACTTATTACCACATTGTCGTACGTTAAGTTTACATAAAATGTATGTTTCTATCTTAAACATTGCATGCTGATTTGTATACAAATAAAAATTGCACGTATGTTCTTTTTCTCTTGTAATGGTTCCGTCCACTTCCATTATGAAACAATTATTTTATTCAACGTCTTGATAGAATATTTACATGAGATAATTAACAATTAAAGGTCTTCAACTTTCCCATGTAAAACGTCTAAGGACACAAACCTTTCAAGATTCGTTTTCTCTCCTCATATGTAATATGTAACATGTAATATATCTTCCTTGTATGATTTTAATGGTTGTCTCAAGTCAACTAAACTTTATTTACACTCAGTTATGTCAAATTTCAGTCACGCACAAAACACTATTTCCTGTCAATTGTGTGTTGAAAAGATTTATCAACTGCACTAGTTAGAAAACAATGTTATTTTGATAATTACGTAATAGATCAATACAATTGAAAAACGTTACCCATTAGTTTGCATAGGACCTCATGTTTTCTTTTTTTTTAGGGGGGGGGGCATCAGACAGCTGCTTGTTGCTTTTATGTATAAGTGTATGCTCCCTGATATGTAGTTATTTGTATTTGTACACGGTAATATAGGTTTGAAACGGTTTCAGCAGGACGGAACTAGTTTGATCCGGATTTAGCCGGTTTAACCGGTTTAATTCGGTCAAAACCTGTCCAAAACAGATTTTATTCATAAAATCAACTTTGAATAAACCGGTTTGGACAGGATTTGAAACAGGATGAACTGGCTTAAACTGGTTTGATCAGGATGGAACTGGTTTCATCCGGTTTGAACCGGTTCAAACCGGTTAAAAGATGTCGTAAACATTTTTGTCTATAAAATATTTTTTGATTAAACAGATGAAATATATCTTTTCTAAATCATCTCACCGGGCTTTAAAAAGGCAATGACTTTCCAAAGATGACTAGATAGTCATAATTTTACATCGTTTATAATAAACAACATTTTAAACATTCGAAACTAATGAGATCAGGTTAGTACAGAGTTGACAGAATCGTAAAAGTTGTAACGAACCAAAAAGATGAATTAAACATTACCTGACTTGGCACATAGTATGTTTGAACAAAGAGTTGTTGCGAATATCATTGGTCACATTATAGATAAGAATTTGAAAGATAGGATAATTTACAAATATATCCTCTACCACCACCACCCAGCTCTTTAACTGGAATTCAATATTAATATCCACGTCGGCGAAAAAGTCTAATATTCATGCTTTCCTTTCACGGTATTTATTCGTCCTCATCAGGAGCAGCGGAGACAGGCATGTACTTGTATCACACTGCCTGATAGGACATTTGATGGTTGCCTCTTGGTTTAGTCGCCAAAAATATACACCTAATAAACAAGTACTGTAGTACTTCAAGAATATATATTTACTCGTCTCAATATACTTTACACATTCTTGACAATTCATTATTTTTTTTTTAATTATTTGCGCTTTCTGTTGGTTTGTATTTTTTGTTATTGCCTTGTTCATTAATGACAAAAAATATGTGGTTATCTAAAAGTCTATGCCTGTACTAAATCCATCGAAAACTCATTTTTATTATAAGCATCTGATTTTGTTACTTTCTGCTAACCAATCTTAGAATACACTAATTCAGATATTATAAGGCATCAGAAAAGTGAAAGATATCGACCGTTAACATTTACAGAGCATTCATTTGGTACAGCCTGTGCCATCGACTTCACTCATTATTATTCAGTAACATGACGTAATAAATATCAAATACGTCACATGCAAATTCATACTCAACCTGATATTACAATCCTCATCAACAAAATCACATAATAATAAACAATCATGCAGATCGCTGCAATAGTTCATTGCGTTCTGAGACTCTTCAGCCCGAGTCATAATTTTACAATAAGATTTTTAAGTTGAAACTAATACCAAATTTTATCAAATTAGTTCCGTTTGATGAATGAAGAATTGACTATGGGGTCAACTTTATCAAATTACATTGAATGGATGAATAATAGATTATATGTACTTACTAAGAAATGTTTTCAATATAATTTCCGCCTGTGATGGTGTATCGAACAATGAGTCTACATTTGTTCCGTATAAAAGTCAAACCAGTGTGATGATGTCACAGAGCTCTATGCGGTATAATGTGACAAAGAAAGTATATTGTCGGATTGAAATAAAATGAAATTACATTTTTCAGATCCTTTATCCAATCTTTGGTTTTGTGATAGCTAGAAAACATGTTCTTATTACTCAAGTACAAAGGTTGTTTATTTTTTTTTTCGCTTTTGCTGGATATTTAATGTTTAGTGATTATAACTGGTTTACTGGGCCTCGACTGTATTGCTGGAGAATAAGAAAACTTTCGAACTTTTACTCTCGATGCTGCATACATTATATTTCACTTTAGCATCACCTCTTAAAAGGATTAATTAATTAATTCGCCATATGTAAATATGGTCTTGTTTCTTTCCTCGTAAAAACCACTTCGAATACGTCGTGAGATGTCCCAAACACTAACACCGTATGTGACGTTACTCTGGACACCCGTTGCGGATACAAATATATATTGTCGCATAATTATTTGGTATAAGAGAAAGTTCTCCATGGGCCACAAGATGAACACCCCTGAACACCCCTGTGGGGGCTACGAGACAAAGTCCCCGGAGACGCCAGGATAAACACATCTCCAAGGCATAATCCAAGTTTCCAACTATAAATAGAACTTGCTTCATTTATTTCGCTGCTTCCTTCTGGTTTTTTGGAAACGTTTTGCTGTTACAAAACTAACAAACTGAACACATTATGATCATGTAAGGTGAAAGCTCATAAATGTATAAAAGTTGTTCAAATATTGCACAACGCATCCGTAGAATTTTCAAAATAAGTCTTATAAACTCTCTAACTATTTATATCCTTCCTTTCTCTCTTTCTCTTTCTCTCTCTCTCTCTCTCTCTCTCTCTCTCTCTTTCTCTCTCTCTCTCTTTCTCTCTCTCTCTCTCTCTCTCTCTCTCTCTCTCTCTCTCTCTCTCTCTCTCTCTCTCTCTCTCTCTCTCATTCACACTTTACATTGTATGCTCTTTCTTCGCGTGTCTCCATATTTCTCCAGCTAATAAAACATTACGATGACATAACATTTGCTATATCTGAAAAGCAATGTGTATTTTGTACTCCCATGATACGATTAATACTTTTCACCACCTTTTTCATTATCAACATTTCACTGAAATATTGAAACAATATTTTCATTTGAAGTATCTCTGAATGTTGTGATGCTTATAAATTCGCGAGGTGCTAATTACAAAAATATTTACTTACCTTTTTTGAGTTAGGTTAATTTTTTTAATTAAAAGTTACATGGTTACTTTTTTCGTAAGCTCTGAATGGTTATTCTATTTTTTATCTCCTTGTTTTCATGAATATCTCATGTTATTATGTATCTCTCATATTCTTATATATATATATATATATATATATATATATATATAAATATATATATATATATATATATATATATATATATATATATATATATATATATATATATATATATATATATATATATATATATATATATATATATATATATATATATATATATATAGTTACGGCTATTGGATTTAATATATTTATTTTTTATTGTTAAATCCAAATTTGTCATTTAGGGTTTAATATTTATTCATTAATTGGGAGATTTGTTTTAGAAAATTCAGGTTGACCTAGATTCTAGTTGTAAACAGGCTGACCTTGGCTTGGTTACCTCAATATCTGACCTTGCTTTAGACATTGTAAACAGGTCTTTAATACTATTGGTTAATTTCAAGGATAACTTTTATTTTTAGTTCTTGAGGGTGGGAAGTGAATGATTTCCTTCTAGAACATTTCATTATTACGTGACTTGGAGAAGGTAGCTTCTTTCTGTCACCTTCCAAAATCACATGATTCCTCTTGTTTACGAGGGAATTACATATATATATAGCTGTGTTTTGGAGGCTAACTTTAGTAGAATCTTTGGGCTGTAAGTTATTAGTTGTGTATTTCATGTTTGAGTGTTAAATTTTATTATTTTGTTCTGGACTTTGTGTCAATTCGTTGGAAAAGAAGAATTATTCTATTTATTTGGAAAAAGGACATATGTTTATGAGTTTTATTTTGATGATAACAAAACAAGAACAACGAAACAAGAACTGCATCACGTGACATTGTCAGCCATTTTGGATTACATCGTCAAGATTCGAACCTGGAACTATTAGAACATTTATTTATCAGGACTTGCAATTCTATTAGTGGATTATTTTGTGAATTCTATACTTGTTGGATTTGATTCTCTAAAACCGTAAGTTTATTTATTTTATGAAAATAATTGTACTTAATAAAATCATTGTTAAAGTTACACAAGCTTGTTAATTTTCACTCTTTCTGTGTTGCTGCTTATTCGAGCCTAAGCACGTAACAATATATATATATATATATATATATAGACTCTATTTGTAAACAACAGGTGTTGCCTCATTTTCTAAGCTGATAAATAAGCTTTTAAAACAATTGGTTAATTTCAAGGACAACTTTTTATTTTTAATTCTTTGGGGGGAATGAGAAATGGCTGATTTACTTCTAGGTCATTCCATGTGTACGTGTTTTTATGATCGTACGTTCTTTCTGTGACCTTCTGGAAAATCACGTGATTCCTTGTTTACGTAAAAAACAGATATAAACCATGTTTTAGGAGAGAGTTATTTAGTAGATGTTGGGCTTTTATAATATTAAGTTGTGTCTTCTTTTTGAGTTATTTTTAATTACCGTGTACTGGAAATCGTGTCAATTCGTTGGAGCAAGAGGAATTATCTTATTTATCTGAAAAAGAATATGTGCTCATAGATTTTCTTGGATGAAATATAAAAACAAGAACTGACTAAATCACGTGACATCGTCGTCCATATTGGATTACATCGTCAAGATTCGAACCGGGAACGTTTAGGACATTTGTTGATCAGGAATCTTGCAAATCCATTATTTGACTATTTTTGGGAATTCTATATTGGATTATTTTTTAACTTGATTCTCTAAAACTGTAAGTTTAAATATTTTCTTTTATGAAAATAATTGTACTTAATAAATTTGTTTGTTACAGTTTTGCAAGCTTGTTAGTTTTCACTCTTTCTGTGTTGCTGCTTATTCGAGCTTAAGCACGTAACATAGAAATTGGGATTTCGTCTCGGGATTGAGATGAATTGGAATTTGGCTAGAATTTTTCTCAGGAAACGTTTGTTTTATATTTGAAATCCCCTAGATTTTAAATTTGTTTAAATCTTTAGTGAGACTGACAGGTTTGTATTAAAATGACATCTAAAGTAGAAATATTTCTTTCTAATCCTACGCAGGAGCAACTAGATCTTTTCATAAAAGTTGAGTTGATTCAGCTTGCCAAAAAATATGATCTTTCTGAAGTCAAGTCTTCTTTAACGAAACGAAATATCAAACAAATTTTGGTTCAATATTTGGTAGAACAGGATGTTTTGGAACAAAGTGCTTTGATTTAGGTCAGTAAGTCTACATCAGACTCTAACATTAAACTAAAAGAATTAGAATTAAAATTCCAGATGGAATTAGAGTTGAACAAGCTGGAATTTCAGGAAATTCAGAAAGAAAGACAATTACAATATAAAAAAGATAGAGAGAAAGGAGAAAGAAAGACAAATTGAATTACAAAAAGAGCAGATGCGGAATGATAGAGAGAGAAAGCAGATGCGGATTGAGAGAGAGAGAGAGAAGGAAGAAAGAAAAGAAATATCAAATTAAAATGAAAGAAATAAAGCTGGCAAGTGAAAATCATCATTCTTCAAATCCAAATTTAAATTTTAATTTAGCAAGGAATATTAGATTAGTGCCCCCTTTCAAAGAAAAAGAAGTAGACTAATCTTTCAATCTTTTTGAAAAGGTTGCAGAACATTTAGAGCGGCCGAAAGAGAATTGGACTGAGTTATTACAATGCGTACTTACTGGTAAGGCTAGTGAGATTTACACTTCACTGTCTGTTCAGCAAAGCGATGACTATGATGTGGTTCAAAAATGCATTTTAAGGGGTTATGAGTTAGTCCCTGAAGGTTATCGACAAAAATTCAGAAATGACAGAAACGAAGTTGGACAAACTCATGTCGAATTTGCTAGAGAAAATGAGCAGTTGTTTGATAGATGGTGCTGAGCCAAGAAAGTCGAACAAGATTATCAAAATCTCAAGCAAATGATATTAATTGAATAGTTCAAAAACTGTGTCCATAGTGATGTTAAGTCTTATCTTGATAAGCATAGGATTGAAGCTTTAGAGAATGCTGCTCGAGCAGCTGACGAATATTCTTTGACACATAAAGTTCCTTTTGTTAACAAGACTTGTACTCAACAATCTTTTGGCAGAAAAGTATTTCCGCCTCATTCAAGCCCTTCTTAAACTCAAAATAACACAACTTTCAAAAATCAAACTTCAGAGAAGTTTGATTCTAAATCTTTGTCTCTTCCGACGTGTACATATTGCAAGAAAAAAGGACACGTTGTTTCTAATTGCTACAAATTGAAAAATATGCATCAGAATCAAGACAGACCTGTTCCAAATACTCTTGTTTCTAAGAGGTCAAGGTCACAGTCATGTATTGAAAGCAATACATTTGTTGGGTCTAATAAATCTCAGTCTGATTTTATTATGGAGAATTATGAACCATTCTTATCGAACGGTTCTATATCACTCTTGGGTGATTCAGCCAATCCCACCCCTATTACAATTTTAAGGGACACAGGAGCTTCTCAGAGTCATTTATTGTCAGGTACTTTGACTTTTTCTGAGAAGTCTTATTCTGATGAAAGTTTTCTTATTCAGGGAGTAGAGTGTGGCTTTCTTAATGTTCCACTCCATTGTGTACATTTGTCATCCGACTTGGTGTCAGGACCTGTTACAATCGGATCAGTCTCGGTTTTACCCGTTGAGGGCATCAATTTATCGCTAGGCAACGACTTAGCTGGGGACAAGGTTGTGGTTAATCCACTTGTAAATGAAAAGCCTAATTTGCATCAGAAAGTTGATCCAACTGAAAAAGAATTCCCTGATACATTTCAAGCTTGTACATTTACCAGAGCTATGGCAAAGAAAGCTCTTGAAAATGAAGTTGGAGGAGCCAGTATTCCTTTAGCTAACATATGCGTAGGTCAGGCTTATGTTGATGAAGGCAGTATTAATTTAACTGACATATGCGTGGGTCAGGGTAATGTTGATGAAGACAGTATTCCTTTAGCTGACATTTGTATAGGTCAGGCTTTTGAAGAGGTCACTTTTACTCCTTGTTTGGATAAATCAGAATGTATTGATCATAGAGATCCTCTTTTAGCATCTCATTCTCTCTATTCTAATCAGGGTGATTAACGACAGTCACTAGTTGTCGAACAGGAAATGATCCTGAGATCTCCTGTTTGTTTCAAAGGGTCATAAATGAGATTGAATCCACTGAAGTTCCTGTCTGTTATTTCATTAAAAATGCAATTCTTATGAGAAAATGGAGACCTCCCGAGGTACCTGCTGGCGATGAGTGGTCAGTGAACTATAAAATAGTAGTTCCAAAATCTTACAGACAGGAAATACTTAATCTGGCCCATGAAACTCCTTTCGCTTGTCAATTAGGGATTAATTAAACTTATCACAAGATCTTGACTCACTTCTATTGACCAAATATCAAAAGTGATGTTGCCAAATACTGTAGATCTTGTCATACTTGTCAAATGGTAGGAAAACCCAATCAGAAGATGCATAAGGCTCATCTACAACCTATTCCTGCATTTGACGAACCATTTAGTAGAATTATGGTAGATTGTGTAGACCAAGTCAAGTAATCAATACCTTTTGAACATTATGTGTGCGTCAACAAGATTTACAGAGGCTATTCTGTTGAGGAATATAAAATATAAAACAATAGTAAAAGCTTTGATAAAGTTTTTTTCTCAGAATGGCCTTCCCAAATCTATTCAGTTTGATCAAGATTCAAACTTCATGTCTGGAATCTTCCAGCAAGTTATGAATGAATTGAGCATTCAGCAATTCAAGTTAAAAATGAAACTATGGTTTGAAAGAACTACAAGGGAAAGAACGTTTGAGTCTGATAATGGAGTTGTGTTACTCTTGTTCATTCTTCTTACTTTTTTTCAGATTAGATATTACGGCCCTTACAAAGTTAAGAAGAAAATGAATTAGTTAAATTATAGTATTAGTGCTCCTGGGATCTAAATAAATCATAGGAGTACCAGTATATTGAAAGAGATAGCCATGTTAAACATGTAATTAATTTAGTTGTACCTGTACCACTTAGTGAAGGAATATCATCAGATTCTACTGATCTTGAAATTATGACTGATATTGAAATGACGGTTCTTTGTAATTCAGAAATTATGAAAAATCTAGACCAGAAACTTTCACATTTGCAAGTGCAGGAAGGAAAGGAACTGAAACGGTTGTTGTTTTAAAATGAGCACTTATGTCCAGATATTCTTACAAGGATAAACAAAATTTTGTATGACGTTGAAATTGAAAATTTCAAACCTGTTAAAAAACATCCATACAGTATGAGTCCACTCAAACAGGAATACTTGAAAAAAGGAAATTCAATATTTGCTGAAGAATGATTTTATCGAGCCCAGTAAAAGTGATTGGAGTTCACCATGCATACTTGTTCCAAAACCAGATAAAACTTTCCGTGTGTGCATTTATTATAGAAAAGTGAACAGAGTGACAAAAACAGATTCATTCCCATTAATAAGAATTGACGATTCTATTGATAAAATTGGGAATGTCAAGTATGTCACCAAATTCGACCTTCTGAAAGGATTATGGCAGATTCCACTAACGGAAAGAGCAAAGGAAATCTCAGCATTTGTGACTCCAGATGGACTCTACCAATATAATGAAAGTCCATTTCAACGTCTCATAAAAATGATCATCACTGGTCTAGAAAATTGTGACGTCATCATCTACAACGACACCTGCATAGAACATCTAGCAACAATTCGAAAATTCTTTGACAGACTCACTGATGCATGTTTGACAATTAATTTATCTAAAAGTGAGTTCTGCCGTGCTAGTGTGACTTTCTTAGGACATTTTGTGCGACATGGACAAGTTAAAATGTTGAGGCTATTTCTAGATAATATAATTGCAGACGCTATTTCCCGTGTATAATAATTTATTATACTGTGTAGTTTATACTAGTTCTTTTAACCTAAGATGTAAATTGGTTTGTGATAAAAAGAACGTTTTATCATATAAACCTTTCTTTTTTTTTATGGGGGAAGGTGTTACGTATATTTGATTTCGATCATTTATTTTTAATTGTCAGATCCAAATTTGTCAATTTGGGTTTAAAATTCATTAATTGGGAGATATCTATTCTGGAAAATTCAGGCTGGCCTAGACTCTATTTATAAGCAACAGGTGTGGCCTCATTTTTTAAGCTGGTAAATAAGCCTTTAAAACAATTGGTTAATTTCAAGGACAACTTTTTATTTTTAGTTTTCGGGGGGTGAGAAATGGCTGATTTTCTTCTAGGTCATTCCATGCGTACGTGTTTTTATGATCGTACTTTCTTTCTGTGACCTCCTGAAAAATCACGTGATCCATTGTTTACGTAAAACAGAGATATAAACCAGGTTTTAGGAGAGAGCTATATAGTAGATGTTGGGCTTTTATAATATTAAGTTGTGTCTTCTTTTTGATTATTTTTAATTACCGTGTACTGGAAATTTGTATCAATTCGTTGGAGCGAGAGGAATTATTTTATTTATCTGGAAAGGAATATGTGCTCATAAATTTTCTTGGATTATTATAAAAACAAGAACTGACTAAATCACGAGACAACGTCGTCCATATTGGATTACATCGTCAAGATTCGAACCAGGAACTATTAGGACATTAATTTATCAGGACTCTTGAAATTCTATTATTGGATTATTTTTGTGAATTCTATATTGGATTATTTTTGGACTTGATTCTCTAAAACCATAAGTTTATTTATTTTCTCTTATGAAAATATATTTGTACTCAATAAATAGTTTGTTAAACTTTAACAAGCTTGTTAGTTTTCACTCTTTCTGTGTTGCTGTTTATTCGAGCCTAAGCACGTAACAATATATATATATATATATATATATATATATATATATATATATATATATATATATATATATATATATATATATTACCATGCATTTCCCGTATTTTATATGTAACCCGTCTTCTTGTGTATATCCCTTATTGTTACATATGTTATTTGTGAAAGCTATCAAACAATCAATTAAATTAAAAGCTAAATATAAAATAAATTGGATATACGTAGCAATGCTTCACTTTTTCTCATAGTCTATAGCCATTCTTAGAATTGTAGGACGATTGGAGAAAATGAGACCAAAACAAGTTCTCTAAACGTAACTTGTGTTGACACTACAATAAAATGAAGTGTTCTGACTGTAAGAAGCGTTTGACCCCAACAAATGCATATTGATTGTACTATATGTAGTGATTGTAGTTTACTGTAACAAAAGAAGCATTTTGATCAATTATGCACCGTTTACGATATGAAGTATTTTAAATGTAGTGATATCGTTTCAGCGATAACGGAAGTTAAAATCCTAAATATGTTGAGTTGGTACTTTTTATATGGTACAGCTTGAGCCCTGATAACAATGTTTTCATCTTTCTACACTATTTCACAATAACAATTTTACATTCAATATACTTGACCTCATTGATTCCTACCATTTAAATTATTTTTCATTTCTTAAAGGTAATCAAAATACAGAATTAATCAATATAAAATTATTTCTTTATTGTATAATGCAGATGTTAAATTGTAAAGTCATTTATCAGTCAGCGGAAGTTAGCTTAACAGGCGAAATCACACACCATGAAATCTTTTTAAAAGTACTATATATTGTAGCTGCATAAATATAACTTAAATAAATTTCGATGAAGATCACAAGTATTGGGATGTAATATTGCTTTTGTATCTGAATCATTTGTGACTTTAATGAGAAATAATAGTATTTTGATATTAAAACAACTATTGTAAATTATTGATTTATTGTAAATTATTAATTCATTCAACATATCGCGAAAACCTTTGTGATTGTTTAGGTATTGATAAAACAGACACAAGAGAAATTATGTTTGGCCTTGACTAATTTGATAATCTGCTACTTAAGTGTATTATCCAATCTGTGTTTCGAAACTGACAAGTAAATGTATGATCTAAATTATACATTTCAAACAGGTCTTCACGAAGATTATTGATATGTTCATAGGCGTTCACAACTCAGGAATATTAGTGTATGGGAATAAAAAGTACGGTCAATCACCGTTTCTTTAGATTATTGAGACAAACAAAGAAGAGTGCATTTGTGCTATGCGGACCTATACATAGTCGGGAAAACAACTGCAACATTAGTTATGTAAAGATCTGAATAGTAATTGCATGAAGCAACAACCCTTACTTGTTGCTTACTTACGTTACAAACTTTGCCTTACTTATTTGATGTGAAGGACCTCAATGATATGCGACAAAATGATACTTGCTAAAATCATGTTATTTGATTAATACCGATTTACAATGTTGTGTGTCCAAGATCAAGGCACAATATTCTAATTGCCTCTGCATGGTGTAGTACCTTTCAAAGGTAGATGCGGCTTAAAACACTAAATAGTTGTGTTTTCTGGCTTAACAAGAATATAGGTTCTCACCAAATTTAAAGAGCGCTGAAATAGGTGATTCCGGCATGAACGATTTGTTATCTGTGTCGCGGTTATCGGTCTTGGTTTCCTGCGTTTATAAATTATTCTGAATCATATTTATAACCAAGCTTCTCAACTCAAATAAGCACACGTTGATAACATTATATGAATACACATGCAATTACCTGTTCCACGTATAGCAGCAGATCAGGTTTCTCATACAAAGATATTTCTGAGATGTAAGCAGAATCATTATATTTTGACAGAAAGAGTTATGCCTTGCCTTTCTTTCATTTTTGATATTATGTTTTTCAAACGATCAGAAATATTATAACTAGTTTGGAAGCTTCAGGTAACGGCTGATATACTGATGTTGTGAACATACTTTCTAGTCTCTATAATTTGATATTCATGTGAAAAAGCAATGGTTATCTTGATATCACTTACAAGCAATGGCTACCCAAGAATTGCTGCCCATGTAACACGATTGCATGACACACGTACAAAGGCAAGCAGTTATCAGTACTTGCACACAATCAATCATCTCTTTTGTTTTTCATTTATACATACCTTCCAAAATTAAACTGTGATTCCACAATGATTCGTCAAATAACTGTATCAATGTTAAACTTAAGTTCCAGTGAGTGTGTTTCAAACGGAGTTGTAGGGCAGAATCTCATTTCTAGAAGACGAAACACATTAAATAAAACGATGAAAGCGTCTAGCAATACCGAGAGACACTTTGTAAACAACTACTTGCAAAGTGTCTCTTAACATTACGAGATGCTTTCATCATGTGTTTATTTATTCTTTGTGCCGGTGATTGAAACAAAACGCAGACCTAGTAAATAACCTGCCTTCAGTTTCTATGAATACTGGTACACTTTGTACTAAACGTCGTCAATAGAGATTAGACAGAAAATACGTACATTCACGTTTGGCTACCTCACTGTCTTTATGAGCAATTTCAAAGTTCATCTGCTTTATCAGTACCAATGGCACAATTCTATGGAATATAACTTGTGACAATCTCTTTAAATCTGAAATCCTTCACAAGTTCAAGAATTCCCAAGAAAAAAATTACAATCATCATCATCGCATGCCATAATCTTGTGACTGTTATAATCAAGAATCTTTGTAAATAAAAATTTATCAATATTCGAGAACAAAAGGGATACTCGAGCAGGGAGGCTGCACTGAGGTATCGTTTAAATAAGATAGTGTGTGATTTAACGAAGCTTGTTTGTCACTCATACATTGCAAATCATATGTCAATATCGTACATCTAGACATATATTTCTGGAGTTGTCGAAATAAGTTTAGATGGCCCGATTTCACTGCTCGAACTGTATTTTATTGTTCAGTGTTCAATTGTAAGAGTTTAATTGTCAGAGTCAAAACCAAAACATTGATCTCTGTGTTTATCTACAATATCCTCTAAGGACGGTTCATTTGCATCCTTTATGCTTCACCGGGTGGAAACAATACTATTGTAATGATGCATGGATCTCGCATCGACTAGCGCACAGCAACACCGAGCCACGTTGTCACAGTCCCATGGACTTCACGACAACAGTTCCTGTCAATTGAATGGTTGATGTACGCAGTAATTATACAATTTATGTTAAGTTCCTTTCCATTCTTCAAACATTAAACAGGTTTGGCTTTACAAATAGATGTAATATAGAGAACGTGATGTATGTATCCTACACACTCACAAATGGTATTAGGGTTTTAATACTGCGTTTGTTATATTCAAAACGGTAAGAAAGTTCTTTATGAATTCACAAAAAGCGCTTAGATCAACTAACTGGTCAAGCATAATGCATTTATTAATAATATAATATTATAAAAGTAAATATGAAATTGGAGAATGTGTGAACATAAAGAATGAACAGTTTCCTTCGAATCAAACAATCTGTTCAATAACAAATGATATTCTTAAAACCAACTATATTGTAAGTTGATGACAATTTTGTTCACATCGAACATACATGTTCCATCGTTTCTCCCTAAATAAAAGGTACCAAGAAAATTACCGAAAGGCCGTGATACATTGTTTGAAATGAAATTACAAGCTGAATCAAAACGTCAATCAAAATAGGAACATTTCATCACACATATCTATTCTACGAGAATATTACGTTATGTGAAGTTTAGTTTGTTGAGTTTTGTATTAGGTACAATAAAAATCTCATGGCGATATTGGAAACATTACTTTAAAATTTTAAGTTGGAATTTCCCATTACATCCATATTGCTTAGTTTTTAACAAATATGACATAATCGTTTGCTATGTTTATAAAATGACCTAGATAACCGCTGTACGATTCATGGGCATATTTATCATTATGTTTCTCAGAGTCTATCTCTTATTTTGTATTGTCTTCATCCATTTATCATTACTTCTTCTCGATGAATATTTGTCAATGTGTCACACTTACTGTAGTTAGTTTATAGCTCCATATAACGAATGGATATCTAGCCAGTAATGTGTTTCGAAATATGTTTATTGGTTGCATGTGTCTTTCTCCAATAGTATGCCTTGAAAAGCGAATAGAGAAGATTGAACAATGTACCCACAGAAAGAACAAACTGATCGAAAGTGTTGTCTTTCAGGCAATAATCTTCAAAATGTTTGAATCGAAAATACAATGTCAATTTTTGAACTTATTGCTGTTGTTAGTATTATTTGATTGAGCACTAGTTAATATACTGTGACATACAGGCAGGTTTTGGCATTGACGGTTTGCATATATTAGATTTTATACCATTCCGGTGACTTTGAATTGATATCAAACTTTCATAAATGGCGGTTACATAGATATTCCGGACTTATTTATAAATCAATGTTTCGTTTTATATGTATACATAAACCACTTTACATTTCACTATATAGCATCAGACAAGAGGATTGTTCTTATTTGACAATGCAAAAAAAATACGTTAGTGTGTTTCTCACAAAGGTAAATATTGTTATTTTGCATCATAAAAGGCTTGAAAATTCCATTATTTATTATATGCATGTCAATAGAAAATATTCCTCATTACTAAAGTGTAGGCTAAAAATACTACAACACTATTCGTTACAGTCCACCCATTCAGCAAGCAGAAAAGGTTAATCAATGGAGACTGAACAAGAAATAATCTCATCAATTGTTCAGTGAATTCTTCGTAAAATGTCTTGCGACATATAAGCCAATCAGTATAATGATATTGTTTTGGAAGAGTGTCAGTTTTGTCACAGCCCTCAACTTACAACCACATTGAGGTCGCTAAATGTCATCGATATTTCCTATGAAAAACTACTCGTTAGATGCATTATAGAACAATATAAATTGTTGAATTATATTTCACATACGCCAGCGTCTAGCTAATGGAGCCTAACGTTTTGTATTCTATTTCTTGAAAGAATCAATCTATAGGAAATAACCTTAGGTTTAATAAATTCTTTATAACAGGTGTCACATCTAAGCTTAAGTGGGAATATTTGATAGCATAGCATTATTATTTAAAGATTCTTGCAAACTTATCTTTTTCAGCATCCTAGTTATGTCATGTCATGATTATGACGTATCATAATGGACTCATCATCATACCATAATTTTGTTATAATTTCACCGAAACTAACTAATTGGAAGACGTTTACCGATCATTATTTTCACGTAGGTGCAATACAAGTGTATTATTCGTATTTTTGGACGTTTTCACTTTGATATGACTCTTTCCTCAACACATGTCAATTACAATGAGTATATGATCTGTATCGGAAGCAATTTCCGTCGTAGTAGATGGCATGTATTGTGATAGGCTCATTCCTCCGCCACGATGAAACATGTTACTTTCACTGAATAAGTGGATATGATTAGTTGTAATTAGTACGGAAGAATGAGTGTAAATTGTTATTGGTAGGTATCATGACCTTGCAAATATTATCTGAAAGAAATAATAGACAAATACAAAACCAACGTTTCCCAAAATATTAGTTTTTTTAAACCATTTGAAAGCATTACAATATGCACACACACACACACACACACACACACACACACACACACACACACACACACACACACACACACACACACACACATACATACATACATACATACATACATACATACATACATACATACATACATACATACATACATACATACATATGAATATTCAAAACTCTAATAATGAATTATTTAGACCGAAAATGAGTGATTTAATTGATTACTTGATTGCATTACACAATATTATTCATAAATGGAATATATACAACAATTTACAAATTACATTCATAGCCTGTTAGAAAACTGTTAAATTTACATTATTAGCTAGTACGGTTTTAAATTATTTAAAACATATCTTTCATGCACTTTATTGCATACGTGTGTATTAATCGACAAATAAGAATAATAAACACATAATAAAATATGTTTATTTGTATATAGAGCTTGATAAAGAGAGAGAGAGACAGATAAATGGATGTGTAAATATAAATATAACAGTAATTGAGAATGCATTGATCAAATACTTCAACGAAGCAATAATATTTTTTGAGGTAACAGTTACAGTATCGTCTGATCAATAAAGAAATGACCTAAAATAATTGTTTAAGGCTGCAATCATAAACCTTCGATTTAATATTTGTACTCATTAGAGAGGTAAAGTGTAAATTGCTTTCTGTTTTCTTTAATCTATATGCATAGATGTGGATCGCATACCTATAATGATCTCATTCTTTGTAACCTCTGAACCATGTAATTAAAAGGCTTGTTCAAATGTCTTGCTTTTATATGAAATGCAAGCTATATAAGCATATCAATAGTACACACCTTGAAAGAACAAAAGCAGAGTATGACGTTTACAACAATTATAACTTAATTTAACTGCTAAAGTCGAGAAGAATGAGGTTAACCAAACATATCTGATTGAAGTACTTTTAAAGGATTGTGGGGCTGATTTTGTATGATTTTGACACAAAATAAAAAAACTTATTTTTCATCTAAAATATATCACTAAACACATCGAAAGCTACGAAGGATTGCATACGTAAGTAGATAAGTAGAATATTATCAAAATACCTTTCATTTGTACAGAAATTACTATAGCTATTATAAAGAGGTAGTCCACCTTTGTTTTCATACCTCTTAGACAGATTACGCTTGTTTAATCAGTGTCTCTCTTTCCCTGTGTGTGTGTGTGTGTGTGTGTGTGTGTGTGTGACAAAAAAGAGAGACAGACAGACAGACAGAGACTTTGCATCAGAAATAGACGAAGATACAGGCTTAATATGTTTAGCTCCTTTTCCAATTTCGGAACGACAAAGTTGGCGCTCTTTTAACTGTCTTGGTATTGCGTTACGTCGCCATGCAGATATTCAAATGTACATGTCCAGGGACAAAAAATAACGTTTTCCCATAACCATTTTCATGTTTTTCAATCGAGTTAATATGCTGCATCAATACCATTTTGTTCCATGTTTAACCTTTCAAATTTGACCCATTAAATTTGCCATCTACTTTTATAACGTATCTCATAAACTAGATTTTACCAACGTTATGACAATTTTGTGCTGGACGAATAATGGAGCAATGTTTGTTCATTGAGAGTGGTATTTAGTAGACCGTTGATGTCTGTCATGATGCTTTGTGGAAAACGTTAAACCATGGTAAGATCTAATGTGTTGTATTTTAAGTTTCAAATCCAGCTTGCATCCAGAGAACAGAAGTGGTATCTCAGTATTCGATAGATAACATCAACATGTAATGGTCTTGAAACAATGGGAATATACATAGAGGTATTATCCTGTAAATTAAACCATTGTTTTTAAATAGCCTGGAAAATCCTTTATTGAGTCTTTAATACGCGGGACAGCTGAGATTGTTGGATATTGTAACAAACGACTTTGTGATAAAGGAGGAATCAGTTACTTACATTGTTACTCGAATTGATAGAGATTTTCATTGCACTGACACTAGGATATTGTTCAAAAACATACGATTGTTTCACGCATACCAAACTATAACGAAAATGTCACTACAACTGGAGACATGTGACATTGAAAACATGACAGTCACAAGACGCAAGAATCCAAATATACCTAGATGTCTCAACATAGCATTTATTTCCGTATCAATGTTAATCGTTCTCTCTCTAGTCACCTATTTATCAATATCTAAAGTCCACAACGACAAATACAATACCGATTTCACCAATCTTATCTGTTTTCCCTGCGAATTTAAACCTACCAAGACGAACAATGCTGATGTCATTATGAAAGAAGGAAACGTATGTTGTCTACCGTCGTCAGAAAGAAACAATTTACTATCTAGGATGGTACGTTTTATATGTTCCAGTTATACTGTTAGAAATACGTTAAGAAAACAAGCTAAGTTTAAATTTAGATCAATTAATACTGTTGACCGGCCGATATAAATTAGACTATCCTATACTTATTTTTACAATTAGATATGGTCTTAAGCCAAATAACATGCGTTTAAAATCTACAAACGATATTGCTGTTTTTTAATCTCAGAGTCAATCTACAAGATTCCAAACCTGATGGCGATTAAATATCCATTACTCTTTAGGATTTATTCACATCAATATCAATGGATTCAAGCGCAAGTTCAAACCATTCCATAGAACTGTTTAGATTCAAAAGTCTGAAGTCATTATTTAAAAAAAAAATTATTACACATACAAAATGCTTGACCTGTGAAATACAAACATTTTAAATGAATCTTTCCTTGATCAGAAGCTCTATAATTCATACAAAATACACAGCCAACGGGATAGTTACATACGCTTTCAATTCCAGCAGAAACTAGTGAAGTTATATGTTTTATGGCATCTCATTTACATACTTTTCTGAGGCGTTATACTTTATTGATATTATTTTTGTTATTTCCTTTACTTTAAAAAATATATTTGCTTAATTTCCCCCAATTAATATTTTAACTAATATCCAGCAAACATTCCCAAAATTCAGTCACTTTCATCGTTTTAACATCATTCCGACAGATAGCAGATTACTGGCTTCTTTTCTAAAGACATTCGGGTTTAAGTTCATTACCCTGCAACATTTCCTAGCTCAGGTGGAAACCCATTGGTTTATCTTCGTTATCTCTTCCAAGATATTAGCTGACGATCGCCATAAATCAAAATGTTTTCTTTAGAACTGCTTGATTACTTGCATTTCGATATCAGTAAACAAAACCATTCCTTATATGGAACATATTGCTGCTGTCAAGCCAGTTTAAAGCAAAACATAGATACAAGCCGCAAAATGGATGAATCAGTGTGATATACTGTGATTGTCTTTCAGAGTTCAGAGAACAGTTCAAGTATTTCGCACGCAAGCCGTTTACAGGACGACCAACAAAGTAAGTACTGAACATAAGAAAAAATTTTCGTTAAAAATGTTATTCGCTTCATATCCTTTATATCTCGTTTCGGATCTTATTCCTACCATATCCGTTTTTTGCATAAAATGGTAATCTACAATCCAATGTACGTTCACATAGTACTTAAGAACGAAAAGAACTGTATTCCTGTATTTAGAAACGGTAATTTATTTTTTACTAAACGATATGGAAAGCGGTAGTTGAACTGCATCGAAAAATTGAGTAATTAGAGATTACTCAATGACATGAAATGTTTTGTTACCTGCAATTACTATAACAATGAATTTGTTGTTTATGTTCAGGTCACAGATTACCCGATGAGACAAATAAGAAGGCTGTCGCAGCACATTTATATCTTAACATGGACAATTGCAGTAAGTATATATCTCCGGAAATAATAAAAATGCTTACCTCTCTCTCTCTCTCTCTCTCTCTCTCTCTCTCTCTCTCTCTCTCTGTTCATTATTATATTTATTTGATCAAACATAAATTCTTTTCATGACATTCATTGCTTGTACGTGATGTTTGTATAAGTGTTGCTGTTGTTAAAACCATATTCATATCTCATTTTTATTATTTATCTTCTTCCAGAATTACTCTATTATTATTATTATTATTATTATTATTATTATTATTATTATTATTATTATTATTATTATTATTATTATTATTATCATAAATTCTATATTATTAACTATTACTATTACACTGCGTGATGAAAACTTATCACGTTCAGCAAATACGTCAGATTTAGTTAATATTATTGACTTCTGCTAGTATTATCGTATTTATGTTTGTATACCTTGATATCAGTAGTAATAAGAATAGTAGCAGTAGCAATAACAGTAGTAGTAGTAGTATAAGTTGTTGTAGTAGTAGCAGTTCTAGCGGTAGCTGAAGTATTAGTATTAGTAGTATTATTAGCAGAAGTAGTAATAATAATAGTAGTAGCAGTAGTAGTAGCAAAGTAAAAGTAGCAGTAGTAGTATTCATAATATTAGTAGCAATATCAGTAGATGTAGTAATTGCAGTAATAGTATTATCAGTTGTAGTAGTAGTAGTAGCAGTAATGTTAGTAGCAATAGTTGTAGTATTAGTAGTACTAGTAGTATTAATAGTAGCACTAGTAGTAGTAGAAGTAGTACTAATAGTAATAGTAACATTATTAGTAGTAGTACTAGCATTAGTAGTAGTAGTAATAGTAGTAGCAGTAACATTAGTAGTAGTAGTAATAGTAGTAGTATAAGTAGCAGTAGTAATAGTAGTAGTACTAGTAGTAGTAGTAGTAGTAGTAGTAGTAGTAATGCTATTATTGAGAATGTAATACACATATTGATTGTGGTGCTGCTACCATAACTGGACAAATCTATTGTTGTAAATTTACTACTTTCTTTGAATATATATGTATTAAGAAATATCTATAGTTATAATCGTACTATTACCATTGTCATTTTCTTTTGTATTTTGTTGTTTTTATTTTCCTACAAGTAGTAGTAGTAGTAGTAGTAGTAGTAGTATTGTTGTTGTTTCCAGGTCTCCCGACCAAGGTCCTCTTATGGACTATACAAAGACACCATTCCTTTGTGACCAGTGGGCTGAAGTACTCTGAGAGTACAGGAATCATGACGGTGATCCAACAAGGAATCTACTATATTTATTCACAACTCACATTCAACACGTACTCTGTGATTGAAAACAGAACTCGCTATGATCAGATTTACCAGCAAATTCGGCTCATACGCAATAAAAGTGACCTACCCCTAATGTTTTGGAAACAGAACGTCAATAACAGCAGAGAATACATGCCCAGTTTTTTAGGAGGAAATTTCGAACTGAAAAAAGATGACGAAATTTACGTCATAGCTTCAGATCCACATCTTCTGTATGATTTCTATAAATCAAACTTCTTTGGACTACATTTGGTCTAAATGTTAGTTATTTTGCAAGAATTTAATATTCGTACAACCATCAGTACATATTTTTAATTCCTGACTTTGTTACTGCGGCCTATCAGAACCTAAATCAGAAATGTTGAATTAAAAGCCAGAAGACGTCCATTTATGGATAGGTTGATGAGTTGAATGTAAATTGTAAACGCTACTGCAGACTCACTTGCATGATGCTAGGTATTGGAATTAGTAAGTTACATGTGAATGATTAAATATCTGTGATATTTTCTTTCAGTAACATAATCCTGCACTTTCTCTTCCAATAAAATATCTTACCTGCGGATATGCGATTGAACTCAAGTAAATCATTCCAAGACCCTTAAGGCAATTTAGACATATTGATTTCTATTTCCAGTTCAAAATATATCATATTTTATATATTGCATACCCCTTAGAAACATTTGATATTGGGACTGTTTTCTAATTACAACCTTATGACTGACATTAAGTTTTCTTTTAAAAATTTCATAATAATAATAATAATAATAATAATAATAATAATAATAAGTCAAAATCTAAAATGTATGTCGTATGCAACTGTGAGTAATTTTACACGTTATTTATTTAGCTTAGTCTTCCAACGTGTAATCCTTGAAAAATTCAACCCCTGCATCTTAGTAACAATGTGCGTTTGTAACATAGGAATATTTCTTACGGATAATGATATACTTGTATTTTGGTAATGGAAATTAGTAGTTACAAACAGTAAACATATTTTCTTTGTCTGGAGTAGTTACATGTTATTTATTTATAAAACCCAGATATATTGTTGATGATCATTTAATACTGTGATATTTCATTTTATTCAAAATCCTTTGTTTCAAGAAAAAGAGTTCTCTCACATTGTATGTTTTGCTCTTAAAATTGTGTTTATTGTTACGTACTTTGCGTTTTGATTTGCGCAGAGAAAGAGCAATAAAATGTTGATGAAATGATAGCATCGAGTTATGCTTATTTCCCTTGTCTCTCTCTACGTATCTCCTAATTTGTATAGTTTTGTTCAATTTATTATTAAATCCTTGCAGGCTTAACACCGTTAATGTATCGTTCAGACTATATGTTGAACAATAGCTCCATGAAGTGAATATTAATTATTTATTATTTATATTAATTATCTAAATATGTACTATGTGTGGATATATCCTTGTCCACAAGGTATGCTTTGAAAAGCAACTTATGCATATTTTACCACAACAACTGTGCGAATACTTGTACATTTATAAACCAAAATAAAATATTATGACTTGAAGTACTAAACCATTTAATCTAAATTACATATTTATGTATATCTTGCCAATAAACTGATGTTTATTTATTTATTTAAGTTTTGCTGTATTTTTATTAATTCTTGTTATTATACTGTTAGATGTTATTTGAATGACTACTAGTTAATAACATACAACATATAAGTACTGCTGCAATAGAAAGGTTTGACTATGGCAAGCCTCTGTGTGTCACATGTAGTTTCATCATTTACCAAAATTGTCCTAATATCAAATTATTTTAGACGTTTTTTTTTTACGTTTTGCTTTTGTTAACTATTTAAACGGTGATAAAACACTATTTAAACCTCCAAAAGCTTTGTATCTTCAACTACACTGAATTTAAGCAGGGCATTTCAAAACTAGCTGCTAAAACCTTATCAGAGGTGATAAATATGGCATAATTTGCGTCCTTAAATGTTTTATTTCAATTGAAGTTTAAAATGACAATAACATTCTTGAGTTAGTTTTAATAACAATCAAATATTAGCGTTAGTAAAAACATCTGGACAGATAGTGTAACAAAGGGCTATACGTCCCGCAAAATTGAAATCTGTTTTGATAATGCAAACTTACGCATTTCATTTATCTGTACTCTTTCTCCATAATTCAGGTTTTTTGGGGAAGTATGTAAGGTTAGTAGTAAAACCTATTACCACATTGTCGTACGTTAAGTTTACATAAAATGTATGTTTCTATCTTAAACATTGCATGTTGCTTTATCTGCAAATAAAATTGCACGTATGTTCTTTTTGTCGTTTAATGGTTTCGTCCACTTCCATTATGAAACAATTATTTTAATTCAACGTCTTGATAGAATATTTAAATGAGAAAATTAACAATTAAAGGTTTTCAACTTTCCCATGTAAAACTTCTAACCAAAGATATTAACCTTTCAAGATTCGTTTTCTCTTCTTATATATACATGTAATATATCTTCCTTGTATCATTTTTATGCTTGTTTCAAGTCAACTAAACTTTATTTACACTCAGTTATGTCAAATTTCAGTCACGCACAAAACACTATTTCCTGTCAATTGTGTGTTGAAAAGATTTATCAACTGCACTAGTTAGAAAACAATGTTATTTTGATAATTACGTAATAGATTAAAACAATTGAAAAACGTTACCCATTAGTTTGCATAGGACCTCATGTTTTCTTTTTTTTTTAGGGGGGGGGGGCTACAGACAGCTGCTTGTTGTTTTTATGTATAAGTGTATGCCCCCTGATATATAGTTATTTGTATTTGTACACGGTAATATAGGTTTAAAACGGTTTGAGCAGAACGGAACTAGTTTGATCCGGATTTAGCCGATTTAACCGGTTTAATTCGGTCATAACCTGTCTAAAACAGATTTTATTCATAAAATCAACTTTGAATAAACCGGTTTGGACAGGATTTGAAACAGGATGAACTGGCTTAAACTGGTTTGATCAGGATGGAACTGGTTTCATCCGGTTTGAACAGCTTAAAACCGGTCGAAACATGTCATAAACAGACTTTATCTATAAAATATTTTTTGATTAAACAGATGAAATATATCTTTTCTAAATCATCTCACCTGGCTTTAAAAAGGCAATGACTTTCCAAAGTTGACTAGATAGTCATAATTTTACATCGTATATAATAAACAACATTTTAAACATTCGAAACTAATGAGATCATGTTAGCACAGAGTTGACAGAATCGTAAAAGTTGTAAGGAACCAAAAAAGTTGTAATTAAACATTACCTGACTTGGCACATAGTATGTTTGAACAAAAAGTTGTTGCGAATATCATGGGTCACATTATAGATAAGAACTTGAAAGGTAGGATAATTTACAAATATATCCTCTACCACCACCACCCAGCTCTTTAACTGGAATTCAATATTAATATCCACGTCGGCGAAAAAGTCTAATATTCATGCTTTATTTTCACGGTATTTACTCGTCCTCATCAGGAGCAGCGGAGATAGGCATGTACTTGTATCACACTGCCTGATGGGAAACATTTGAAGGTTGCCTCTTGGTTTAGTCGCCACAAATAAACACCTAATAAACAAATACTATAGTACTTCAAGAATATATATTTACTAATCTCAATATACTTTGTACATTCTTGACAATTCATTAATTTTGTTTAATTATTTGCGCTTTCTGTTGGATTGTATTTTTTGTGTGTCTTATTGCCTTGTTCATTAATGCCAAAAATTATGTGGTTATCTAAACGTCTATGCCTGTTCTAAATCCATCGAAAACTCATTTTTATTATAAGCATCTGATTTTGTTACTTTCTGCTAACCAATCTTAGAATACACTAATTCAGATATTATAAGGCATCAGAAAAGTGAAAGATATCGACCGTTAACATTTACAGAGCATTCATTTGGTACAGCCTGTGCCATCGACTTCACTCATTATTATTCAGTAACATGACGTAATAAATATCAAATACGTCACATGCAAATTCATACTCAACCTGATATTACAATCCTCATCAACAAAATCACATAATAATAAAACAATTATGCAGATCGCTGCAAATAGTTCATTGCGTTCTGAGACTCTTCAGCCCGAGTCATAATTTTACAATAAGACCTTTAAGTTGAAACTAATCCCAATTTTATCAAATTAGTTCGTTTGATGAATGAATAATTGACAATGGGGTCAACTTTATCAAATTACACTGAATGGATGAATAATAGATTATATGTGCTTGTTAAGAAATGATTTCAGTATAATTTCCGCCTGTGATGGTGCATCGAATAATGTGTCTACATTTGTTTCCCGTAAAAGTCAAACCATTGTGATGATGTCACAGTACTCTATGCGTTATATTGTGACTCAGAAAGAAATGGTGACTAAGGTAAGACGAGGGATTGATAAAAGGTTTGTAGAAAGCTTGCTTGATCGTGGTCTTGAAAGATTAGGAATATGCAGATTATGTTGTTTCTATTCTTTATATATATATATATATATATATATATATATATATATATATATATATATAATGAAAAAATGAATGCACCATTACATGACATATCTATATTGATTTCTAGTTTTAACTTACTCTCTTTCAAATGGCATCCCCTTCTTTTAGAAAAGTGGTATTTTCAATTCCACAACAGATATTTCTTAACGGAAGCCAGATTTTTAAGCAAAATGGAATTTTCCAGCAGATGCATATGTTCAGAATCAAGGGCTAATTTAAACAATTCTCTTCAGATTTCATTTTTGCTGGGAAATGAAATATGTGTGCACACTCTTCCAAACTATACACTTAACATTCCAAACTCAAACTGAAGTACATTGTCCTTTGGGAAACTTCAATCATTCTTTTAAATATTAATACCGCGAAATCGGTATATCTCTATGTATATAATATATAAATTATAAACGCGGCGCTGTATAATTTTGCCAATATACTCACATATTATTCAATAATAACACTAATGATACCAAAACAGTAGAACAGACACTGCTTTGTACGAACCGATAAAATAAAAAACGTCAAGTTCCTAATGCTACAATTCGCGTATGTACTACAGACTACTTGCAATTGAACGGTTGTGAAGGCTTTTATTTTAAATATAACATGTTAAGTGAAAAAGAGTGATTCATTCTACTATTGAACGTGTCCTCGATATATATTTTATATGCACTAAATACATTCCCAATTCTATTTGCACCTATCAAGCTAAAAACATAACAAGGAATTGTTCAGAAATTGAGATTAATTGCATTAGCCTAATATTGTTTAAAATGGAAGTTATCGTTTATCGTCAGATCATACAATAGTAGATGTGACAAACAGCAAATATGTGGCAGCTCAGGTATCCTTAATAACATAAATAACAGTAAGTGCATGTTTTAGTATTATACTCAAAGGAAACACTGTATGGCATTATCCCATAATCTTCAATGAATCACAGCTTATGTTATTCTTACCGTTGTAACTGCTTTTCCCGCCGATACAGATATTATAACGAATTGATGATTACAGCACTGATAGTTATGATAATCAGAAACGTATGCTGTCATGATATGCATTTGCTGCTGTTGTTTATGCTGGCATCGTCCTAGTTAATGTTCTTGAGTGCTTTTATGTGATCCCATCCTCTCTTTCCTTTTGATTGATGATGTTAGTATCATTCTTCTTCTTCTTCTTCTTCTTCTTCTTCTTCTTCTTCTTCTTCTTCTTCTTCTTCTTCTTATTTATTTATTTATTTATTTATTGTTATTATTATTATTATTATTATTATTATTATTATTATTATTATTATTATTATTAGGTCTGGGCAATATTGTTTTATGGACAAAAAATAAAATTCATTCATTTGTGACCAATGGCCTGAATTACTCCGCGAACGCACTGGAATCATGTCGGTGATTCACCCAAGACTGTACTATATTTATTCTTCACTCATCTTCAACACATATGCACGCTCAAACACCAGCTATAATCAGCTTTGCCAGCAAATAAGACTCAAACGGGCTAACAATAACGATATGTTCTTGTTTTGGAAACAGAATATCTAAAGCAGAAGAGAATACATCCCACGTGTCTTGGAAGGAAACTTTAAATTAGAAACGGATGACCAAATGAATGTCCAGGCGTCAGACCAGCAGCTTTTGTACAGCGTGTCACCAGAAATATCTTCAGACTTCACTGTGTGTAAAAATTAAATTATTTATTTCGGATATTCAACGTTTTTACCTCAGACATTACAAATTTCACCCATTTTTTTTGCTCCTGCTTTGCTCTGCTAGAACTCTTTTGGTAGCAAGGAATTAAATGATACACATTTTTATTGTTTGCTACATATTCATATATTAAGCATATATTAAGGGTTATGGGTAGTGGAAAGAATATAAAGAGTTTATATATATATATATATATATATATATATATATATATATATATATATATATATATATATATATATATATATATATATATATATATATATATATAATCTTTTTCAAAAACAAAAGTATATTGTCGGTTTGAAATAAAAGGAAATTACATTGTTCAGATCCTTTATCCAATCTTTGGTTTTGTGATAGCTAGAAAACATGATCTTATTACTCAACTACAAAGGTTGGTTTTTTTTTTTTCGCTTTTGCTGGATTTTTAATGTTTAGTGATTATAATTGGTTTACTGGGCCTAGACTGTATTGCTGAAGAATAATAAAACTTTCGAACTTTTACTCTCGATGCTGCATACATTATATTTCACTTTAGCATCACCTCTTAAAAGGATTAATTAATTCGCCATATGTAAATATGGTCTTGTTTCTTTCCTTGCAAATACCACTTCGAATACGTTGTGAGATGTCCCAAACACTAACACCGTATGTGACGTTACTCTGGACACCCGTTGCGGATACAAATATATATTGTCGCATAATTATTTGGTATAAGAGAAAGTTCTCCATGGGCCACAAGATGAACACCCCTGTGGGGGCTACGAGACAAAGTCCCCGGAGACGCCAGGATAAACACATCTCCAAGGCATAATCCAAGTTTCCAACTATAAATAGAACTTGCTACATTTGTTTCGCTGCTTCCTTCTGGTATTTTTGGAAACGTTTTGCTGTTAAAAAACTAACAAACTGAACACATTATGATCATGTAAGGTGAAAGCTCGTAAATGTATAAATGTTGTTCAAATATTGCACTACGCATCCGAAGAATTTTCAAAATAAGTCTTATAAACTCTCTAACTATTTATATCCTTCCTTTCTCCCATTTCTCTCTCTCTCTCTCTCTCTCTCTCTCTCTCTCTCTCTCTCTCTCTCTCTCTCTCTCATTCACACTTTACATTGTATGCTCTTTCTTCGCGTGTCTCCATATTTCTCCAGCTAATAAAACATTACGATGACATAACATTTGCTATATCTGAAAAGCAATGTGTATTTTGTACTCCCATGATACGATTAATACTTTTCACCACATTTTTCATTATCAACATTTCACTGAAATATTGAAACAATATTTTCATTTGAAGTATCTCTGAATGTTGTGATGCTTATCAATTAGTGAGGTGCTAATTACAAAAATATTTACTTACCTTTTTTGAGTTAGGTTAATTTTTTTAATTAAAATTTACATGGTTACCTTTTTCGTAAGCTCTGAATGGTTAGTCTATTTTTTATCTCCTTGTTTTCATGAATATCTCATATTATTATGTATCTCATATTCTTATATATATACATACATATATATATATATATATATATATATATATATATATATATATATATATATATATATTTGTTACGCATATTTGATTTAAATCATTTATTGTTAATTGTCAGATCCAAATTTGGTTAAAAATTCATTAATTGGGAGATATCTATTCTGGAAAATTCAGGTTGACCTAGACTCTATTTGTAAACAACAAGTGTTGCCTCATTTTCTAAACTGATAAATAAGCCTTTCAAACAATTGGTTAATTTCAAGGACAACGTTTAATTTTTAGTTCTTTGGGGGGAATGAAAAATGGCTGATTTGCTTCTAGGTCATTCCATGTGTACGTGTTTTTATGATCGTACGTTCTTTCTGTGACCTTCTGGAAAATCACGTGATTCCTTGTTTACGTAAGAAACAGATATAAACCATGTTTTAGGAGAGAGTTATTTAGTAGATGTTGGGCTTTTATAATATTAAGTTGTGTCTTCTTTTTGAGTTATTTTTAATTACCGTGTACTGGAAATTGTGACAATTCGTTGGAGCAAGAGGAATTATTTTTTTTATCTGAAAAAGAATATGTGCTCATAGATTTTCTTGGATGAAATATAAAACCAAGAACTGACTAAATCACGTGACATCGTCGCCCATATTGGATTACATCGTCAAGATTCGAACCGGGAACTATTAGGATATTTATTGATCAGGAATCTTGAAATTCCATTATTTGATTATTTTTGTGAATTCTATATTGGATTTTTTTTAACTTGATTCTCTAAAACCGTAAGTTTAAATATTTTCTTTTATGAAAAGAATTGTACTTAATTAATTTGTTTGTTAAAGCTTTGCAAGCTTGCTAAGTTTCACTCTTTCTGTGTTGCTGCTTATTCGAGCTTAAGCACGTAACATAGAAATTGGGATCTCGTCTCGGGATTGAGATAAATTGGAATTTGGCTAGAATTTTTCTCAGGAAACGTTTGTTTTATATTTGAAATCCCCTAGATTTTAAATTTGTTTAAATCTTTAGTGAGACTGACAGGCTTGTATTAAAATGATATCTAAAGTAGAAATATTTCTTTCTAATCCTACGCAGGAGCAATTAGATCTTTTCATAAAAGATGAGTTGATTCAGCTTGCCAAAAAAATATGATCTTTCTGAAGTCAAGTCTTCTTTAACGAAACGAGATATCAAACAAATTTTGGTTCAATATTTGGTAGAACAGGATGTTTTGGAACAAAGTGCTTTGATTTAGGTCAGTAAGTCCACATCAGACTCTGACATTAAACTAAAAGAATTAGAATTAAAATTCCAGATGGAATTAGAGTTGAACAAGCTGGAATTTCAGGAAATTCAGAAAGAAAGACAATTACAATATGAAAAAGATAGAGAGAAAGGAGAAAGAAAGACAAATTGAATTACAAAAAGAGAAGATGCGGAATGATAGAGAGAGAGAGAGAGAGAGAGAGAGAGAGAGAGAGAGAGAGAGAGCAGATGCGGATTGAGAGAGATAGAAGGAAGAAAGAAAGGGAATATCAAATTAAAATGAAAGAAATAAAGCTGGCAAGTGAAAATCATCATCATTCTTCAAATCCAAATTTAAATTTTGATTTAGCAATTAATATTAGATTAGTGCCCCCTTTCAAAGAAAAAGTAGACTAATCTTTCAATCTTTTTGAAAATGTTGCAGAACATTTAGAGTGGCCAAGAGAGAATTGGACTCAGTTATTACAAAGCGTACTTACTAGTAAGGCTAGTGAGATTTACACTTCACTGTCTGTTCAGCAAAGCGATGACTATGATGTGGTTAAAAAATGCATTTTAAGGGGTTATGAGTTAGTCCCTGAAGGTTATCGACAAAAATTCAGAAATGACAGAAAAAAAGCTGGACAAACTCATGTCGAATTTGCTAGAGAAAAAGAGCAGTTGTTTGATAGATGGTGCTGAGCCAAGAAAGTCGAACAAGATTATCAAAATCTCAAGCAAATGATATTAATTGAATAGTTCAAAAACTGTGTCCATAGTGATGTTAAGTCTTATCTTGATGAGCATAGGATTGAAGCTTTAGAGAATGCTGCTCGAGCAGCTGACGAATATTCTTTGACACATAAAGTTCCTTTTGTTAACAAGACTTGTACTCAACAATTTTTTGGCAGAAAAGTATTTCCGCCTAATTCAAGCCCTTCTTAAACTCAAAATAACACAACTTTCAAAAATCAAACTTCAGAGAAGTTTGATTCTAACTCCTTGTCTCTTCCGACGTGTACATATTGCAAGAAAAAAGGACACGTTGTTTCTGATTGCTACAAATTGAAAAATAGGCATCAGAATCAAGACAGACCTGTTCCAAATACTCTTGTTTCTAAGAGGTCAAGGTCACAGTCGTTGTATTGAAAGCAATACATTTGTTGGGTCTAATAAATCTCAGTCTGATTTTATTATGGAGAATTATGAACCATTCATATCGAAGGGTTCTATATCACTCTTGGGTGATTCAGCCAATCCCACCCCTATTACAATTTTAAGGGACACAGAAGCTTCTCAGAGTCTTTTATTGTCAGGTACTTTGACTTTTTCTGAGAAGTCTTCTTCTGATAAAAGTTTTCTTATTCAGGGAGTAGAGTGTGGCTTTGTTAATGTTCCACTCCATTGTGTACATTTGTCATCAGACTTGGTGTCAGGACCTGTGACAATCGAACCAGTCTCGGTTTTACCCGTTGAGGGCATCCATTTATTGCTAGGCAACGACTTAGCTGGGGACAAGGTTGTGGTTAATCCACTTGTAAATGACAAGCCTAATTTGCATCAGAAAGTTGATCCAATTGAAAAAGAATTCCCTGATACATTTCAAGCTTGTACATTTACCAGAGCTATGGCAAAGAAAGCTCTTGAAAATGAAGTTGGAGGAGCCAGTATTCCTTTAGCTAACATATGCGTAGGTCAGGCTTATGTTGATGAAGCCAGTATTCCTTTAGCTGACATTTGTATAGGTCAGGCTTTTGAAGAGGTCACTTTTACTCCTTGTTTGGATAAATCAGAATGTATTGATCATTGAGATTCTCTTTTAGCAACTCATTCTCTCTATTCTAATCAGGGTGATAAACGACAGTCACTTGTTGTCGAACAGGAAAAAGATTCTGAGATCTCCTGTTTGTTTCAAAGGGTCATAAATGAGACTGAAGCCACTGAAGTTCCTGTCTGTTATTTCATTAAAAATGCAATTCTTATGAGAAAATGGAGACCTCCCGAGGTACCTGCTGGTGATGAGTGGTCAGTGAACTATCAAATAGTAGTTCCAAAACCTTACAGACAGGAAATACTTAATCTGGCCCATGAAACTCCTTTGGCCGGTCATTTAGGGATTAATTAAACTTATCACAAGATATTGACTCACTTCTATTGACCAAAAATCAAAAGTGATGTTGCCAAATACTGTAGATCTTGTCATACTTGTCAAATGGTAGGAAAACCCAATCAGAAGATACCTAAGGCCCATCTACAACCTATTCCTGCGTTTGACGAACCATTTAGTAGAATTATGGTAGATTGTGTAGACCAAGTCAAGTAATCAATACCTTTTGAACATTATGTGTGCGTCAACAAGATTTACAGAGGCTATTCTGTTGAGGAATATAAAATATAAAACAATAGTAAAAGTTTTGATAAAGTTTTTTTCTTAGTATGGCCTTCCCAAATCTATTCAGTTTGATCAAGATTCAAACTTCATGTCTGGAATTTTCCAGCAAGTTATGAATGAAATGAGCATTTAGCAATTCAAGTTAAAAATGAAACTATGGTTTGAAAGAACTACAAGGGAAAGAACGTTTGAGTCTGATAATGGAGTTGTGTTACTCTTGTTCATTCTTCTTACTTTTCTTTAGATTAGATATTACGGCCCTTACAAAGTTAAGAAGAAAATGAATTAGTTAAATTATAGTATTAGTGCTCCTGGGATCTAAATAAATTATAGGAGTACCAGTATATTGAAAGAGATAGCCATGTTAAACATGTAATTAATTTAGTTGTACCTGTCCCACTTAGTGAAGGAATATCATCAGATTCTACTGATATTGAAATTATGACTGATATTGAAATGACGGTTCTTTGTAATTCAGAAATTATGAAAAATCTAGACCAGAAACTTTCACATTTGCAAGTGCAGGAAGGAAAGGAACTGAAACGGTTGTTGTTTTAAAATGAGCACTTATGTCCAGATATTCTTACAAGGACAAACAAAATTTTTTATGACGTTGAAATTGAAAATTCCAAACCTGTTAAACAACATCCATACAGTATGTGTCCACTCAAACAGGAATACTTAAAAAAAAAAAAATTCAATATTTGCTGGAGAATGATTTTATTAAGCCCAGTAAAAGTGATTGGAGTTCACCATGCATACTTGTTCCAAAACCAGATAAAACTTTCCGTGTGTGCATTTATTATAGGAAAGTGAACAGAGTGACAAAAACAGATTCATTCCCATTAATAAGAATTGACGATTCTATTGATAAAATTGGGAATTTCAAGTATGTCACCAAATTTGACCTTCTGAAAGGATTATGGCAGATTCCACTAACGGAAAGAGCAAAGGAAATCTCAGCATTTCTGACTCCAGATGGACTCTACCAATATAATGAAAGTCCATTTCAACGTCTCATAATAATGATCATCTCTGGTCTAGAAAATTGTGACGTCATCATCTACAACGACACCTGGATAGAACATCTAGCAACAATTCGAAAATTCTTTGAGGGACTCACTGATGCATGTTTGACAATTAATGTATCTAAAAGTGAGTTCTGCCGTGCTAGTGTGACTTTCTTAGGACATTTTGTGTAACATGGACAAGTTAAAATGTTGAGGCTATTTCTAGATAATATAATTGCAGACCCTCTTTCCCGTGTATAACAATTTATTATACTGTGTAATTTATACTAGTTCTTTTAACCTAAGATGTAAATTGGTTGATGATAAAAAGAAAGTTTTATCATATAAACCTTTCTTTTTATTTTATGGGGGAAGGTGTTACGTATATTTGATTTCGATCATTTATTTTAATTGTCAGATCCCAATTTGTCAATTTGGGTTTAAAATTCATTAATTGGAAGATATCTATTCTGAAAAATTCAGGCTGGCCTAGACTCTATTTATAAGCAACAGGTGTGGCCTCATTTTCTAAGCTGGTAAATAAGCCTTTAAAACAATTGGTTAATTTCAAGGACAACTTTTTATTTTTAGTTTTTTGGGGGTGAGAAATGGCTGATTTTCTTCTAGGTCATTCCATGCGTACGTGTTTTTATGATCGTACGTTCTTTCTGTGACCTTCTGAAAAATCACGTGATCCATTGTTTACGTAAAAAACAGATATATAAACCAGGTTTTAGGAGAGAGCTATTTAGTAGATGTTGGGCTTTTATAATATTAAGTTGTGTCTTTTTTTGAGTTATTTTTAATTACCGTGTACTGGAAATTGTGACAATTCGTTGGAGCAAGAGGAATTATTTTTTTTATCTGAAAAAGAATATGTGCTCATAGATTTTCTTGGATGAAATATAAAACCAAGAACTGACTAAATCACGTGACATCGTCGCCCATATTGGATTACATCGTCAAGATTCGAACCGGGAACTATTAAGACATTAATTTATCAGGACTCTTGAAATTCCATTATTTGATTCTTTTTATGAATTCTATATTGGATTATTTTTGGACTTGATTCTCTAAAACCGTAAGTTTATTTATTTTCTTGTATGAAAATATATTTTTACTCAATAAACAGTTTGTTAAAGTTTTACAAGCTTGTTAGTTTTCACTCTTTCTGTGTTGCTGTTTATTCGAGCCTAAGCACGTAACAATATATATATATATATATATATATATATATATATATATATATATATATATATATATATATATATATATATATATATATATATTTATATATATATATATATATATATATATATATATATATATATATATATATTACTATGCATTTCCCGTATTTTATGTATAACCCGTCTTCTTGTGTATATCCCTTATTGTTACATATGTTAATTGTGAAAGCTATCAAACAATCAATTACATCAAAAGCTAAATATAAAAGAAATTGGATATACGTAGCAATGCTTCACTTTTTCTCATATTCTATAGCCATTCTTAGAATTGTAGGACGATTGGAGACGAGAAAATGAGACCAAAACAAGTTCTCTAAACGTAACTTGGTGTTGACACTACAACAAAATGAAGTGTTCTGACTGTAAGAAGCGTTTGACCCCAACAAATGCATATTGATTGTACTATATGTAGTGATTGTAGTTTACTGTAACAAAAAAAGCTTTTTGATCAATTATACACCGTTTACAATATGAAGTATTTTAAATGTAGTGATATCGTTTCAGCAATAACGGAAGTTAAAATCCTAAATATGTTGAGTTGGTACTTTTTATATGGTACAGCTTGAGCCCTGATAACAATGTTTTCATCTTTCTACACTATTTCACAATAACAATTTTACATTCAATATACTTGACCTCATTGATTCCTACCATTTAAATTATTTTTCATTTCTTAAAGGTAATCAAAATACAGAATTAATCAATATAAAATTATTTCTTTATTGTATAATGCAGATGTTAAATTGTAAAGTCATTTATCAGTCAGCGGAAGTTAGCTTAACAGGCGAAATCATACACCATGAAATAATTTTTAAAAGTACTATATATTGTAGTTGCATAAATATAACTTAAATAAATTTCGATGAAGATCACAAGTATTGGGATGTAATATTGCTTTTGTATCTGAATCATTTGTGACTTTAATGAGAAATAATAGTATTTTGATATTAAAACAACTATTGTAAATTATTGATTTATTGTAAATTATTAATTCATTCAACATATCTCGAAAACCTTTGTGATTGTTTAGGTATTGATAAAAAAAGACACAAGAGAAATTATGTTTGGCCTTGACTAATTTGATAATCTGCTACTTAAGTGTATTATCCAATCTGTGTTTCGAAACTGACGAGTAAATGTATGATCCAAATTATACATTTCAAACAGGTCTTCACGAAGATTATTGATATGTTCATAGGCGTTCACAACTCAGGAATATTAGTGTATGGGAATACAAAGTACGGTCAATCACCGTTTCTTTAGATAATTGAGACAATTAACGAAGAGTGCATTTGTGCTATGCGGACCTATACATAGTCGGGAAAACAACTGCAACATTAGTTATGTAAAGATCTGAATAGTGATTGCATGAAGCAACAACCCTTACTTGTTGCTTACTTACGTTACACACTTTGCCTTACTTATTTGATGTGAAGTACCTCAATGATATGCGACAAAATGATACTTGCTAAAGTCATGTTATTTGATTAATACCGATTTACAACTGTTGTGTGTCCAAGATCAAGGCACAATATTCTAATTGCCTCTGCATGGTGTAGTACCTTTCAAAGGTAGATGCGCCTTAAAACACTAAATAGTTGTGTTTTCTGGCTTAACAAGAATATAGGTTCTCACCAAATTTAAAGAGCGCTGAAATAGGTGATTCCGGCATGAACGATTTGTTATCTGTGTCGCGGTTATCGGTCTTGGTTCCCTGCGTTTATAAATTATTCTGAATCAAATTTATAACCAAGCCTCTCAACTCAAATAAGCACACGTTGATAACATTATATGAATACACATGCAATTACTTGTTCCACGTATAGCAGCAGATCAGGTTTCTCATACATAGATATTTCTGAGATAGCCATAAGATAGTGTGTGATTTAACGAAGCTTGTTTTTCACTCATACATTGCAAATCATATGTCAATATCGTACATCTACACATATATTTCTGGAGTTGTCGAAATAAGTTTAGATGGCCCGATTTCACTGCTCGAACTGTATTTTATTGTTCAATCGTAAGAATTTAATTGTCAGAGTCAAAACCAAAACATTGATCTCTGTGTGTATCTACAATATCCTCTAAGGATGGTTCATTTGCATCCTTTATGCTTCACCGGGTGGAAACAATACTATTGTAATGATGCATGGATTTTGCATCGACTAGCGCACAGCAAGACCGAGCCACGTTGTCACATTCCCATGGACTTCACGACAACAGTTCCTGTCAATTGAATGATTCATATACGCGGTAATTATACAATTTATGTTAAGTTCCTTTTCATTCTTCAAACATTAAACAGGTTTGGCTTTACAAATAGATGTAATATACAGAACGTGATGTATGTATCCTACACACTCACAAATGGTATTAGGGTTTTAATACTGCGTTTGTTATATTCAAAACGGTAAGAAAGTTCTTTATGAATTCACAAAAAGCGCTTAGATAAATAGAATATTATAAAGTAAATATGAAATTGGAGAATGTGTGAACATAAAGAATGAACAGTTTCCTTCGAATCAAACAATCTGTTCAATAAAAAATGATATTCTTAAAACCAACTATATTGTAAGTTGATGACAATTTTGTTCAAATCGAACATACATGTTCCATCGTTTCTCCCTAAATAAAAGGTACCAAGAAAATTACCGAAAGGCCGTGATACATTGTTTGAAATGAAATTACAATCTGAATCAAACAGTCAATCAAAATAGGAACATTTCATCACACATATCTATTCTATGAGAATATTACGCTATGTGAAGTTGAGTTTTGTATTAGGTACAACAAAAATCTCATGCCTACATTGGAAACATTACTTTAAAATTTTAAGTTGGAATTTTCCATTACATCCATATTGCTTAGTTTTTAACAAATATGACATAATCGTTTGCTATGTTTATAAAATGACCTAGATAAGTGCTGTACGATTCATGGGCATATTTATCATTATGTGTCTCAGAGTCTATCTCTTATTTTGTATTGTCTTCATCCATTTATCATTACTTCTTCTCGATGAATATTTGTCAATGTGTCACACAGACTGTAGTTAGTTTCATAGCTCCATATAACGAATGGATGTCTAGCCAGTGATGTGTTTCGAAATATGTTCATTGGTTGCATGTGTCTTTCTCCAATAATATGCCTTGAAAAGCGAATAGAGAAGATTGAACATTGTACCCACAGAAAGAACAAACTGATCGAAAGTGTTGTCTTTTAAGAAATAATCTGCAAAATGTTTAATTGAAAATATAATGTCAATTTTTGAACTTGTTGCTGTTGTTAGTGTTATTTGATTGAGCACTAGTTAGTATACTGTGACATACAGGCAGGTTTTGGCATTGACGGTTTGCATATATCAGATTTTATACCATTCCGGTGACTTTGAATTGATAGCAAACTTTCATAAATAGCAGTTACATAGATATTCCGGACTTATTTATAAATCAATGTTTCGTTTTATATGTATACATTCACCACTTTACATTTCACTATATAGCATCAGACAAGAGGATTGTTCGGATTGGACAATGCAAAATAAATACGTTAGTGTGTTTCTCACAAAGGTAAATATTGTTATTTTGCATCATTAAAGGCTTGAAAATTCGATTATTTATTATATGCATGTCAATAGAAGATATTCCTCATTACTAAAGTGTAGGCTAAAAATACTACAACACTATTCGTTACAGTCCACCCATTCAGCAAGCAGAAAAGGTTAATCAATGGAGACTGAACAAGAAATAATCTCATCAATTGTTCAGTGAATTCTTCGTAAAATGTCTTGCGACATATAAGCCAATCAGTATAATGACATTGTTTTGGAACAGTGTCAGTTTTGTCACAGCCCTCAACTTACAACCACACTGAGGTCGCTAAATGTCATCGATATTTCCTATGAAAAACTGCTCGTTAGATGCATTATAGAACAATATGAATTGTTGAATTATATTTTACATACGCCAGCGTCTAGCTAATGGAGCCTAACGATTTGTATTCTATTTCTTGAAAGAATCAATCTATAGGAAATAACCTTAGGTTTAATAAATTCTTTATAAAAGGTGTCACATCTAAGCTTAAGTGGGAATATTTGATAGCATAGCATTATTATTTAAAGATTCTTGCAAACTTATCTTTTTCAGCATCCTAGTTATGTCATGTCATGATTATGACGTATCATAATGGACTCATCATCATACTGTAATTTTGTTATAATTTCACCGAAACGAACTAATTGGAAGACGTTTACCGATCATTATTTTCACGTAGGTGCAATACAAGTGTATTATTCGTATTTTTGACGTTTTCAGTTTGATATGCCTCTTTCCTCAACACATGTCAATTACAATGAGTATATGATCTGTATCGGAAGCAATTTCCGTCTTAATGGATGGCATGTATTGTGATAGGCTCATTCCTCCGCCACGATGAAACATGTTACTTTCACTCAATAAGTGGATATGATTAGTTGTAATTAGTACGAAGAATGAGTGTAAATTGTTATTGGTAGGTATCATGACCATGCAAATATTATCTGAAAGAATTAATAGACAAATACAAAACCAACGTTTCCCAAAATATTAGTTTTTTTAAAACCATTTGAAAGCATTACAATATGCACACACACTCACACACACACACACACACACACACATATATATATATATATATATATATATATATATATATATATATATATATATATATATATATATATTCATACATACATACATACATACATACATACATACATACATATACATCCATGCATGCATACATACGTACGTACGTACGTACATATATACATACATACATACATACATACATACATACATACATACATACATACATACATACATACATACATACATACATACATACATACATACATACATATGAATATTCAAAACTCTGATAATGAATTATTTAGACCGAAAATGAGTGATTTAATTGATTACTTGATTGCATTACACAATATTATTCATAAATGGAATATATACAACAATTTACAAATTACATTCATAGCCTGTTAGAAAACTGTTAAATTTACATTCTTAGCTATTACGGTTTTAAATTATTTAAAACTTATATCTTTCTTGCACTTTATTACATACGTGTGTATTAAATGACAAATAAGAAAAATAAACACATAATAAAATATGTTTATTTGTATATATAGCTTGATAAAGAGAGAGAGAGAGAGAGAGAGAGAGAGAGAGAGCGAGAGAGAGAGAGAGAGAAATGGATGTGCAAATATAAATATAAGAGTAATTGAGAATGCATTGATCAAATACTTCAACGAAGCAATAATATTGTTGAGATAACAGTTACAGTATCGTCTGATCAATAAAAAAATGACCTAAAATAATTGTTTAAGGCTGCAATCATAAACCTTCGATTTAATATTTGTACTCATTAGAGAGGTAAAGTGTAAATTGCTTTCTGTTTTCTTTAATCTATATGTATAGATGTGGATCGCATACCTATAATGATCTCATTCTTTGTAACCTCTGAACCATGTAATTAAAAGGCTTGTTCAAATGTCTTGCTTTTATATGAAATGCAAGCTATATAAGCATATCAATAGTACACACCTTGAAAGAACAAAAGCAGAGTATGACGTTTACAATAATTATAACTTAATTTAACTGCTAAAGTCGAGAAGAATGAGGTTAACCAAACATATCTGATTGAAGTACTTTTAAAGGATTGTGGGGCTGATTTTGTATGATTTTGACACAAAATAAAAAAAAATTATTTTTCATCTAAAATATATCACTAAACACATCGAAAGCTACGAAGGATTGCATACGTAAGTAGATAGGTAGAATATTATCAAAATACCTCTACATGGTACAGACATTACTATAGCTATTACAAAGAGGTAGTCCACCTTTGTTTTCATACCTCTTAGACATATTACGCTTATTTATTCAGTGTCTCTCTTTCCCTGTGTGTGTGTGTGTGTGTGACAAGACAGAGACAGACAGACAGACAGATTTTGCATCAGAAATAGACGAAGATACTGGCTTAATATGTTTAGCTCCTGTTTCAATTTCGGAAAGACAAAGTTGGCGCTCTTTTAACTGTCTTGGTATTGCGTTACGTCGCCATGCAAATATTCAAATGTACATGTCCAGGGACAAAAAATAACGTTTTCCCATAACCATTTTAATGTTTTTCAATGGAGTTAATATGCTGCATCAATACCATTTTGTTCCGTGTTTAACCTTTCAAATTTGACCCATTAAATTTGCCATCTACTTTTATAACGTATCTCATAAACTAGATTTTACCAACGTTATGACAATTTTGTGCTGGACGAACAATGGAGCAATGTTTGTTCATTAAGAGTGGTATTTAGTAGACCGTTGATGTCTGTCATGATGCTTTGTGGAAAACGTTAAACAATGGTAAGATCTAATGTGTTGTATTTTAAGTTTCAAATCCAGCTTGCATCCAGAGAACAGAAGTGGTATCTCAGTATATTCGATAGATAACATCAACATGTAATGGTCTTGAAACAATGGAAATATACACAAAGGTATTATCCTGTAAATTAAACCATTGTTTTTAAATAGCCTGGAAAATCCTCTATAGAGCCTTTAATACGCGGGACAGCTGAGATTGTTGGATATTGTAACAAACGACTTTGTGATAAAGGAGGAATCAGTTACTTACATTGTTACTCGAATTGATATAGATTTTCATTGCACTGACACTAGGATAATGTTCACAAACATACGATTGTTTCACACATTCCAAACTATAACGAAAATGTCACTACAACTGGAGACACGTGACATTGAAAACATGACAGTCACAAGGCGCAAGAATCCAAATATACCTAGATGTCTCAACATAGCATTTATTTCCGTATCAATGTTAATCATTCTCTCTCTAGTCACCTATTTATCAATATCTAAAGTCCACAACGACAAAAACAATACCGATTTTACCAATCTTATATGTTCCCCCTGCGAATTTAAACCTACCAAGACGAACAATGCTGATGTCATTATGAAAGAAGGAAACGTCTGTTGTCTACCGTCGTCAGAAAGACACAATTTACTATCTAGGATGGTACGTTTTATATGTTCCAGTTATACTGTAAGAAATACGTTAAGAAAACAAGCTAAGTTTAAATTTAGATCAATTAATCCTGTTGACCGGCCGATATAAATAAGACTATCCTATACTTATTTTTACAATTAGATATGGTCTTAAGCCAAATAACATGCGTTTAAAATCTACAAACGATATTGCTGTTTTTTTAATCTCATAGTCAATCTACAAGATTCCAAACCTGATGGCGATTAAATATCCATTACTCTTTAGGATTTATTCACATCAATATCAATGGATTCAAGCGCAAGTTCAAAGCATTCCATAGAACTGATTAGATTCAAAAGTCTGAAGTCATTATTTAAAAAAAAACAATTATTACAAATACAAAATGCTTAACCTCTGAAATACAAACATTTTAAATGAATCTTTCCTTGATCAGAAGCTCTATAATTCATACAAAATACACAGCCAACGGGATAGTGACATACGCTTTCAATTCCAGCAGAAACTAGTGAAGTTATATGTGTTATGGCATTTCATTTACATACTTTTTTGAGGCGTTATACTTTATTGATATGATTTTTGTTATTTCCTTCACTTTAAAAAATATATTTGTTTAATCTCCCCCAATTAATATTTTAACTAATATCCAGCAAACATTCCCAAAATTCATGTAACTCTCATCGTTTTAACATCATTCCGACAGATAGCAGATTACTGGCTTCTTTTCTAAAGACATTCGGGTTTAAGTTCATTACACGGCAAAATTTCCTAGCTCAGGTGGAAGCCCATTGGTTTATCTTCGTTATCTCTTCCAAGATATTAGCTGACGATCGCCATAAATCAAAATGTTTTCTTTAGAACTACTTGATTACTTGCATTTCTATATCAGTAAACAAAACCATTCCTTAAATGGGAACATATTGCTGCTGTCAAGCCCGTTTAAAATAAAACATAGATACTAGCCGCAAAATGGATGAAAAAGTGTGATATACTGTGATTGTCTTTCAGAGTTCAGAGAACAGTTCAAGTATTTCGCACGCAAGCCGTTTACAGGACGACCAACAAAGTAAGTACTGAACATAAGAAAACATTTTCGTTAAAAATGTTATTCGCTTCATATCCTTTATATTTCGTTTCGGCTGTTATTCCTACCATATCCGTGTTTTGCATAAAATGGTAATCTACAATCCAATGTACGTTCACATAGCACTTAAGAACGAAAAGAACTGTATTCCTGTATTTAGAAACGGTAATTTATTTTTTACTAAACGATATGGAAAGCGGTAGTTGAACTGCATCGATAAATTGAGTAATTAGAGATTACTCAATGACATGAAATGTTTTGTTACCTGCAATTATTATAACAATGAATTTGTTGTTTATCTTCAGGTCACAGATTACCCGATGAGACAAATAAGAAGGCTGTCGCAGCACATTTATATCTTAACACGGACAATTGCAGTAAGTATATATCTCCTGAATAATAAAAATGCTTACCTCTCTCTCTCTCTCTCTCTCTCTCTCTCTCTCTCTCTCTCTCTGTCTCTCTCTGATCATTATTATATTGATTTGATCAAACATAAATTATTTTCATGACATTCTTTGCTTGTACGTGATGTTTGTATAAGTGTTGCTGTTGTTAAAACCATTTTCATATCTCATTTTTATTAATTATCTTCTTCCAGAATTACTCTATTATTATTATTATTATTATTATTATTATTATTATTATTATTATAAATTATATATTGTTAACTATTACTATTACACTGCGAGATGAAAACTTATCACGTTCCGCAAATACTTCAGATTTAGTTAATATTATTGACTTCTGCTAGTATTATCGTATTTATGTTTGTATACCTTGATATCAGTAGAAATAAGAATAGTAGCAGTAGCAATAATAGTAGTAGTAGTAGTAGTACAAATTGTTGTAGTAGTACCAGTTCTAGCGGTAGCTGACGTATTAGTATTAGTAGTATTATTAGCAGAAGTAGTAATAATAATAGTAGTAGCAGTAGTAGTATTCATAATACTAGTAGCAATATCAGTAGATGTAGTAATAGCAGCAGTAATAGCAGTAATAGTATTAGCAGTAGCAGTAGTAGCAGCAGTAATGTTAGTAGCAATAGTTGCAGTATTAGTAGTACTAGTAGTATTAATAGTAGTACTAGTAGTAGTAGCAGTAGCGCTAGTAGTAAAAGTAATATTAGTAGTAGTAGTATTTGCATTAGTAGTAATAGTAGTAGCAGTAGAAGTAGTGGCAGTAATAGTTGTAGTAGTAGTAGTAGCAGTAACATTAGTAGAAGTAGTAATAGTAGTAGTAGCAGTAGTAGTAATAGTAGTAGTACTAGTAGTAGTAGTAGTAGTAGTAGCAGTAGTAATAGTAGTAGTACTAGTAGTAGTAGTAGTAGTAGTAGTAGTAGTAGTAGTAGTAGTAGTAATGATATTATTAAGAATGTAATACACATATTGATTGTGGTGCTGCTACCATAACTGGACAAATCTATTGTTGGAAATTTTCTACTTTCTTTGAATATATATGTTTTAAGAAATATATATAGTTATAATCGTACTATTACCATTGTCATTTTCTTTTGTATTTTGTTGTTTTTATTTTCCTACAAGTAGTAGTAGTAGTAGTAGTAGTAGTAGTAGTAGTAGTAGTAGTATTGTTGTTGTTTCCAGGTCTCCCGACCAAGGTCCTCTTATGGACTATACAAAGACACCATTCCTTTGTTACCAGTGGGCTGAAGTACTCTGAGAGTACAGGAATCATGACGGTGATCCAACAAGGAATCTACTATATTTATTCACAACTCACATTCAACACGTACTCTGTGATTGAAAACAGAACTCGCTATGATCAGATTTACCAGCAAATTCGGCTCATACGCAATAAAAGTGACCTACCCCTAATGTTTTGGAAACAGAGCGTCAATAACAGCAGAGAATACATGCCCAGTTTCTTAGGAGGAAATTTCGAACTGAAAAAAGATGACGAAATTTACGTCATAGCTTCAGATCCACATCTTCTGTATGATTTCTATAAATCAAACTTCTTTGGACTACATTTGGTCTAAATGTTAGTTATTTTGCAAGAATTTAATATTCGTACAACCATCAGTACATATTTTTAATTACTGGCTTTGTTACTGCGGCCTATCAGAACCTAAATCAGAAATGTTGAATTAAAAGACAGACGTAGTTTTTCACCAGAAGACGTCCATTATGGATAGGTCGATGAGTTGAATGTAAATTGTAAACGCTACTGCAGACTCCACTTGCATGATGCGAGTTATCGGAATCAGTAAGCTACAAGTGAATGATTAAATATCTGTGATATTTTCTTTCATAACATAATCCTGCACTTTCTCTTCCAATAAGATATCTTACCTGCGGATATGCAATTGAACTCAAGTAAATCATTCCAAGACCCTTAAGGCAATTTAGACATATTGATTTCTATTTCCAGTTCAAAATATATCATATTTTATATATTGCATACCCCTTAGAAACATTTGATATTGGGACTGTTTTCTAATTACAACCTTATGACTGACATTAAGTTTTCTTTTAAAAATTTCATAATAATAATAATAATAATAATAATAATAATAATAATAATAATAATAATAATAATAATAAGTCAAAATCTAAAATGTATGTCGTATGCAACTGTGAGTAATTTTACACGTTATTTATTTAGCTTAGTCTTCCAACGTGTAATCCTTGAAAAATTCAACCCCTGCATCTTAGTAACAATGTGCGTTTGTAACATAGGAATATTTCTTACGGATAATGATATACTTGTATTTTGGTAATGGAAATTAGTAGTTACAAACAGTAAACATATTTTCTTTGTCTGGAGTAGTTACATGTTATTTATTTATAAAACCCAGATATATTGTTGATGATCATTTAATACTGTGATATTTCATTTTATTCAAAATCCTTTGTTACAAGAAAAAGAGTTCTCTCACATTGTATGTTTTGCTCTTAAAATTGTGTTTATTGTTACGTACTTTGCGTTTTGATTTGCGCAGAGAAAAAGCAATAAAATGTTGATGAAATGATAGCATCGAGTTATGCTTATTTCCCTTGTCTCTCTCTACGTATCTCCTAATTTGTATAGTTTTGTTCAATTTATTATTAAATCCTTGCAATTTCAGGCTTAACACTGTCAATGTATCTATCGTTCAGACTATATTTTGAACAATAGCTCCATGAAGCGAATATTAATTATTTGTCACGCCAAACTATTTATATCTAAATATGTACTATGTGTGGATATAACCTTGTCCACAAGGTATGCTTTGAAAAGCAACTTATGCATATTTTACCACTACAATTGGAACACACTGATTACAGGAAGTGTCTTCTGTGTGAATACTTGTACATTTATAAACCAAAATAAAATATTATGACTTGAAGTACTAAACCATTTAATCTAAATAACCTATTCATGTGTATCTTGCCATTGAACTGATGTTTATTTATTTATTTAAGTTTTGCTGTATTTTTATTAATTCTTGTTATTATACTGTTAGATGTTATTTGAATGATTACTAGTTAATAACATACAACATATAAGTAATGCTGCAATAGAAAGGTTTGACTACTGCAAGCCTATGTGTGTCACATGTAGTTTCATCATTTACCAAAATTATCCTAATATAAAATTATTTTAGACGTTTTTGTATTTACGTTTTGCTTTTGTTGTCTATTTAAACGGTGATAAAACACTATTTAAACCTCCAAAAGCTTTGTATCTTCAACTACACTGAATTTAAGCAGGGCGTTTCAAAACTAGCTGCTAAAACCTTATCAGAGGTGATAAATATGGCATAATTTGCGTCCTTAAATGTTTTATTTCAATTGAAGTTTAAAATGAAAATAACATTCTTGAGTTAGTTTTAATAACAATCAAATATTAGCGTTAGTAAAAACATCTGGACAGATATTGTAACAAAGGGCTATACGTCGGGCAAAATTGAAATCTTTTTTGATAATGCAAACTTACGCATTTCATTTATTTGTACTCTTTCTCCATAATTCAGGTTTTTTGGGGAAGTATGTAATGTTAGTAGTAAAACCTATTACCACATTGTCGTACGTTAAGTTTAAATAAAATGTATGTTTCTATCTTAAACATTGCATGTTGCTTTATCTGCAAATAAAATTGCACGTATGTTCTTTTTGTCGTTTAATGGTTTCGTCCACTTCCATTATGAAACAATTATTTTAATTCAACGTCTTGATAGAATATTTAAATGAGATAATTAACAATTAAAGGTTTTCAACTTTCCCATGTAAAACTTCTAACCAAAGACATTAACCTTTCAAGATTCGTTTTCTCCCCTCATATATACATGTAATATATCTTCCTTGTATCATTTTAATGCTTGTTTCAAGTCAACTAAATTTTATTTACACTCAGTTATGTCAAATTTCAGTCACGCACAAAACACTATTTCCTGTCAATTGTGTGGCTGCACTAGTTAGAAAACAATGTTATTTTGATAATTACATAATAGATCAATACAATTGAAAAACGTTACCCATTAGTTTGCATAGGACCTCATGTTTTCAACGGAATAAATCTTTGAATCTGCCAAAGTGTCGAAACAACCTTTAAGTTTCACTTATAAACAGATCAAGTAACGTTAAACGTGGGCGTAATATAATTTAAATAAACCCTGTTTCGCTTTTTGCTGAAGAATGAACATTCAAATCAAGAATGTCTCCAGCATTGTTTGTGTCACAAAGTTGTACAATCTCTCCTTACAATTAATTCAAACGTCTCCGAATGTATGGGCAATAACTAATCCTACATTATATTTAAAATAATGATATGTGTCCAACATACGAACAAATATTTTATATAGTAAGTCTGTGCGTCATAGCTCATGTGTTTCAAGTGGTTAGAGCGTCCGTCTCGGATGCAGAAGGTCGCGGGTTCCAACCCATGCCGAGTAATACCAAAGAATTATATAAATGGTACTAGCAGCTGCATTGCTTGACGTTCCGGATTTAGAAGCTAGTGTAAGGACTGGTCGACCTGGTGTCAGGTAAGGGGACATGGTTGGACATCATGCTACTTATATGCAGCATGATGCTTCAGTGCTAGACATCAGTATAAACTGCAACTCTGCAGACTAAGAAAATGTTGAAGTTACATGAAACACAAAGAGTCGTAATTTATATCTTGTAAACCAGAGTAATCAAACGATACTTTCTCTTATTTTTCATATCTTTTCACATCACGTGAAAGAACATTATCATATATTTTAAAAAATATTTATTTTAATCTTTAGGAATGTATACACGTTGAGTGAGTTAACATCGTCGTATCATTCTGACTGAAGTCATAACTACATATGGAATCTCGTATAAATATACGACATGAGGACATAATCCTCATATAAAAACAAAACAAAATGCTACGTGACATTTGTTGCAGCTTGTCCACTGAGTAAATTAAGAACAGCCCATGTGGGGCAAAACACTAAGAAATAATCTTATAAACTGTGCAATGAGGTGGTTTTATTTTTCCTCATCTTATGAAGAGGTAGAAACGAAAGCTTTCACGTATTAGTGCCAGTAAATTATATTTAACTATTGTCAATTTTGGGGCAACCATGATATAATAGATATACTGATGTCAATAATGATCAAAACAGCCAACACTCACACGCACGCACGCACACACACACACCTACCTACCTACCTACATACCTACATGCATACATACATACATACATACATACATACATACATACATACATACATACATACATACATACATACATACATACATACATACATACATACATACATACATACATACATGAGAATATTTAATTACCCCTCAATCAATAGTTAAGTGAGACAGTCAAAGATGACCTGACGGCATTAAACAATATTAACGATTCATATAGCTCATAAGGTTATAACGTATTTACAAATTATTATCCGTCTACATTGTGCAGTATAGAAAAAAGAAAGAAAAAAAAAAATATATATATATATATATATATATATATATATATATATATATATATATATATATATATATATATATATATATATATATACACACAGACAGAGGGAAACAGAGAGAGAGAGAGAGAGAGAGAGAGAGAGAGAGAGAGAGAGAGAGAGAAGAGAGAGAGATCGTGTCGCAATTTCAGATGGCATGATCCATATTAAATGGTTTTACGTTACATAGTTACTTAATTTTACTCTTAGTGCTGCTAGTTATACTGATTGATATGAGCATAAACATGTTTATTTTCTGTTTCTCGTAGGCTTATATATATAGTACTTTTCCACATCGAGGAGAAAAACTGTCGTATTCATTTTATGATTGTGCAATAACTTTCTTACGTGCAGGTTACTTCCGGTACGTTTATAGCCATTGGATATATACATTTGCATTTCTCCTTTCTGTGTTGTACAAATTGTGCAGATCATTGCAGATAAACTCATGCGAGTATACATGTCCCATCTAATATTAACATAGACGAAGTTATTGAAAGTTAAACTGCCATATGATATTATGGATAGAAACAGTTCGTTGCGATGTTCTTGGTAAAAGAAACACAAGATAAGAAGTAGTGTTAAGTACTTTCTTTAGATCCACATCCAGAAAGAGATGAAGCGATTAAATGTTGTGCCAAACATATTTGAATTCATTCATTCATGCAACCGACACGGAGCAGGCAGGACCGGACTGCAGCTGGATACGGTGTACTACAGCGAAGCCACATATAAATGGAGACCATTAGGATTGCAGAAAAACAGCAATCATAGGAGCTACAAGTTACCTGGATTCGATGAAGGGAATACCACTGTGTGTGACCGCTGGTTACCAAAAATGCTACCTGTAGTAACATTTCTACGAACCTTGGTACATAGGAAAAAGACGGCTGCCACGTGGAAACAAGATTGCGGACTCTACACGATGCTAATGGCGTCACTAGCTGTTGGGGGCCAAAATGGAGGGACCACCTGAAAGCACATCGTCTCCTGAATAACCAGCCAAGTCATCCTAGGAAATAATAAATCAGCAGCATGGAATAATAGCAGCCCATGAGAAACTCTGGAGCCAGCGACATGCTGCACCCCGGTACCTGCCTGCGCAAAGGATTGAAAAGCTGTAATATTTGCCGTCAATTGCCTGAATAATAGGGTTCTCAATTGGTTACGAGAAACCCTCTTTGAATAATCTCTATTACAACCCTGATTTGATCAATTTTGAACACCACTCAAAATTAACAATCTATTTACCAAACAGTGACTACACTTTTATATGTCGCATAGACATATTAGCTAAACAAATTTGTTAGGGACTTATGATACGTACACTATTGTACTAGAAAATTTGTATAGTTAGGATGTTAAAGAAAAATTCTACGACTCATTTATTTGATACAATTGCATAGGTGGCTAACACGTTATTTGTTTTTATTTTGTCCATTAGTATAACTGGACTGAATTTGAAATAAGTACGGCTAGGGCGTTCCGGGGCGTAAACGACATCCATATACGACAACGGCTGGCTTTCCGGGATCTTTTCCACTTTTTCATCGACCGGACTCCCAAAAAAATGACGATATGAGAAAACTATTTTTCTCTCGTCACCATTTGGTGCCATTGCACCCCTAGTATGCTACTTCTGATTGGTTGATAGGGTTGAGTGTGTGTAGGGTCTATTCCCACTCACCCAGGGTCTTACATTCATGTCATTAGCCACTTTTTAGTGGTATGACATGACGGCCAAAATTAACAAGCGCGCTTTGTGCGTTAAATGCCCGTGGGGATGTGGCACCATTCCTTCCCCACGGGAAACCTACCATCATAAAAATTAATTGATGGTCAAAATAGTGATCAAATAACCTTTATAGCCGATATCACTTTAATCCAACTTTCATTCATTCATTCATTTGAATAAGTAAACCGCAATAATTTTTTCTTAGTCGGTCATGAAGAATTTAAAATTTCCTTCCGCACAATATGTGTTTTGGAACATATGTTTATGTAATGTACATTTCAAACTTTTAATGGTATATGTAGTGTATTTCGTTCTCAAATGACCGAAGGAAGAAATGAGTTGTAACAAAGACTTGTTCTAGCCTTGCTAGTTACAAATCGTTTACATTACACGTAACGGCGAGTAATATCATTAACAGATAGTCGAATCATCTGTGTGATACATAGAGGACTTCAATCACTTCTCATTTTATACAAGAGTGTAAATTTGTGTTAATGTCATGTAGTCATGACTTTTCTTTCACGTCCTACTTTTCGGTGTTGCTTTTCTAAAGATACTAATGTTGTTGCTCCAGGCAAAATTCGCGATGCCTCATTGTGTATTTTATCCTTTTTCTCTAGTAATGTGCAATTTTCCCAAGATCCACATAACCACAGTCTGGAATGGGTCTCACAAAAGTCGTAAATATAATTTCTAGTGATTTCCTAATAAGTTTGAATTTGAGTTTACTTATTACATAAATCCTTCACAATCCCTTCTACATTATGTAGTATATTCATCCCATGTGCAATCATTTGCGAGAAAACCTTCAATACACTTGTGAGCGTCACATGCCTTGCTTCATTGTTTGAACATAAATAGTGCTGTATTGAAGGGTTCATTAACTGTCATAACAATTGTCAGGGATTCAGTTACAAGCCAGTTATCTAACCACTAAGAAACATTTTCAAGGTCAGAGTTCGGTTTTAAGCGTTTAAAACGGGATTAGAAGTTGAATTGTATCATCTGCAAATATACATATTGGAATGTAAACAATCTGAGTTTTGACTGGTGCATTTTACTGCAATTGTTAACCATTCTTCATTACCAGAGATACATAGTTTTTTGTATGTCTATATCTGATTTGGAGAGTGTGCTGCGATGGAATTTAGATTTAAAAGATATCACTCAATAAATAGTTTAAAGGAAGAAAACGACAGGTTTGCACGTGGCACGAACTCAAATGCTTTACTCACGTTAACTCTTTTTCTATCGTAAATATTTGTCGACTCTCCATTTTTTTCTCCATTTATTGTAAGGATCGAACGGTTTTGTTTTGTTAATTTTTTTTGTCTTTTAATTTGCTTTCTTATCTCCATCTTCTAATCACTTTTTTTAAAATCCATAAGCATGGTCTATAACTTCTCATTGTTAATTTCCGCTAAAAGACATGTTTAATTTTCAAACACAATTTGAATAATGTTTTCCATGCGGTTCTTAAAGTTATGCTCGAGATTTGTTAACTGTAAAACTACCTGTGTTTCTGAAGTTTTAGTACTTCCCAACAATTAATTTATGTTTGGGGTTGTGCCAGTATATACTCTCTTCATGCTGCAAACAGCAAAGATCCTGACCTGTTGTAGCATAATACGCATGCAGATCAGGGTCTATGCTGTAAGTTCTATTGATTACTCATAACAAACCAACTGACCCAGATCTGAAGGCGTATTATGCGACGACAGATACGGGTCTGTGCACTAAAAAAATTATATTTCGCTAAATAAATAAGTCTCGCTCTGCAGGTGGACTTTCTTCACTATTACGTTATTTCGTAGGAATCATCTACTATCGATTCTGCTTCTCTTATATCCAAGTGAACGCGTTCGTTTACGTTAATTGTCTGCGTTTATGTTTCTTAATTAAAATTTATAAGCAATCTGATGACTCTAGTAGAATTGTATTATCTACTGGGGATCAGTTTGTGGCATTCATAGGATCGTTTGATTTGTTCTTTAATATTTTGGGTATGAAACACGTCACCTTTAAATGTAGTGTTAACATATTATTTCTTACATTACTAAATATGTAAACCTTATTTCATCAATTCATTTTAATAAACCTGGGACGCTCACATTGACTTTGTATTGAGCTGAGTACCAAACAACCTTGCTCCACCTTTTAGAGAAACATGTATATTTTCTGATCCAGACCTACCTTTTGAATACAGGAAATTTTACCATCACCACGTTGGTATGTCACTTTAACATATGTGCTGTTAAATAAATCACTACCATTGTATTTGTATAAATGATACACTCGTGCAGTATTTGAATGACAGGCATTAAAATGTAAGTAAAGATTGTTTAGGAGTATTATAAGACGTTGTAAATATATCGGATGATAGGTTAAATTAATTACAACATCAATACCTTATTTCATGTCTGCATAGTCAACTCTCTTATATCATGTTTTTACAAGTCTTTATTAAGATTACCAGCTTATGTTGTTGTCAAGCTATTCGTAAGGATCAAATCTCACAAACATTAGAATACGATCTTTTCTCATGGAACATATAGACCTTCTGTAAACTTAAAAAATGTTATATGACATCAATCTTATGTTGTTTTGGAAAGAACTAATCCTTTTAAATATGTATTGTACATTTGAATGTCTGAACGGACCGGTACTTTCATTGCCTTAAGCATTTGTGGCACGAATGTAGCTTAACGCATATAATATTTCTGTCCATCTTTGCAATCTGCAGAGTACATTCTATAACGAAAGTAAAAATTCACTGAAGTACCTTGAAATATTTAGATCATAGCATGGTTCATTATTTTAAAATCAGGCAATTTAAATCATAGAATGTAATTTTATTTCCTATCTTTTGTATTCATTCCTTTATTTTCGTTATTGATGTATCGATATTTAATATCGTGTCATTTACTACTCCCTACATATCCAGATAATGTCTTAATGCTATGGAAACTATAGTTATCATGTGTTATATATATATATATATATATATATATATATATATATATATATATATATATATATATATATAGATAGATAGATAGATAGATAGATAGATAGATAGATAGATAGATAGATAGATAATCTTCCACTGGAAAATGTTCAACCTATTTACTTTTAAGAAAACAAAAACAATTGTGTTAAGTAATTGAGTAATAAATCTCACTCTTACTGAGCTTTGTACTTTATTTACATACGCTGCATTGTCAAAGATAGATACAATAGTAATTATGTCCCTTATGACTAATTTTTTTTAAACCCATTACGTCAAGGCCTTTGTAAAATACAATTGTAGCTGACTGGCAATTGTTCTCAGGAACTGATAAGCATATGTCAACAAATCATGTACAATACTTTCAATAATTGTTTCTCTTGCATGATACTAAACCATAACAAGATCAGTGACCGTAACAAATACGTAAATATATTGTCCAGCAAATGTCTTTATACGTAATAGATCGTATATCGCTTTCATTTCTTTGTTCTATATTCCGTCCAATCCGATCTTGAACTCAATGTTTATTCATTCCTGTGTTGGTTTTGTTACTGCTTCTAGACAACAGACAACAGACTCAAGCATTTATAGTATGACTTTTTGCTTACCCAATCAAGTATTAGATGAAAATTAATTTCTGTTTCTATCACGTTTTATCAGTAATGAGTTTCGCCATAAGAAGTTTCCCTAATGCAAATATTTGGCTAAATACGCGAAAATGACTTTTAAAATTCTGGTGATTTTCATTCTAGAATTTCTCATAGTGCTGAAAATATTAAAAAGAGATAATTCCTTGCCATGTAATTATCTCGAAAGTGAAAACATTGCATTGTCGACATCTAATAGTGTACCTTTAACACAAAATGATACGTATTTGAAATTATTTGAAACCGTCTTGAAAACAATCAGTGATAGTTGGAATAATTCATTATATAACGTTTTCTTTAATACAAAAAAACAACTGATTCACAAATCCAACTTTATCAACATATAATGCGAGATCAAGGAATAATGTGGGATCCTGTCCAGGGATAACGTGAGATGGGATCCACGGATAAGAGCCTTTGTCACTGTTTAGCAGTATATGTGTCGATTTATAATTTTAATTTGATTGGTATACCTTGCATTAATAAAACAAAGAAAAAATTGTTCCATTAAGTCTGTGTTCGTTCACTTCAATGAAGCCTCGCCAAACAAAACCAATGTATTTTCTTCGCACTTTTAAATGAAAGTTTTGATAGTCTTTTATTTAATTTGCATTGAACGACAGAAATGAGTAATACAGTTTGAAAACTTATAACTTGGATGAGGTTTCGAATTATTATCAGTATCACTTAAAAGCATATGAATATGAACTGAACGTTTTTTAATTTATTGTTCATTTTACTTTATACATTTAATTCTTGACAATTGATATTAATGCAAGAGGATGTATAGTTTAGGCTTAAGATTTTACACACAGGAATATCAATGGTACCAATATTGCCAAATTTTCTTAGGAATTAAGCTACACGTTAGATCATTAAACTTTAATATTTTAATGATATTTATTCAATATATACTTATGCGTTGTGGTAAATAAAATACCTTAGGAAAACAATAAATTTCGGTGATTAAATAAACCTAGTTACGGTACAGGTTTACGTTATTTTTCCAAAGAAGCCTGAAGATTGATAAAACGTAATCATTAATACGTTTGAATTTAAAACCAAACTTGTTGCTGCCCACATACTATTTGAAATTTATATGTGGGGAGATATGACGGAAATTAATTGTTGTTTTAGTGGGTATCTACCAGGAAATTGTCCAAGAGGCTCGCATTTTTATTGTTCCATTCTTTTAAATTGTCCTCTTAGATAGCAATTTATAAGATATAAGAACAATTTGCGAACACATCAAAAAAGCATTAACAGTATAGTGTTTGCGGCTTGATATAGTTCTTTGTACCCAATATCAGCAAATACAATAAGAGGAAAAGGACCCGAATAAATATCCACAGCCCTCTCTGGCCCTTTTCATCAGCCATTTTGGATTGTAGTTTTTGCAATGTTAGGATAGTAATAACAACGTTTTGGGCGTTTTCACTTACAACACTAATTTTTACTCAAACAGGTTTTTAAAAACAGTAATTACTTTTTAATGCAATACATATTCCGGGCAGCACTGTTAATATAACGTGTCCACAAGATCCTATATGCCATGTAAATTGGAGCACATACATGCTTAATAGCCAATACTCGACTTTCAAAAAAGGGAAGTCTGTTATTTCAAATATTAAATTTATGGATGAAAATCTTTTTCTGATACTAAAATTTAAATTAAAAAATATTGCATTTTTCGTTTTGTCAAACCTGATACATGAATCCAAACAAAACTAGATTACTAAATGATGTTGCGTGGCCACATGGTTTTATGTAACTTGATTTGATCAATTATTAACCTCAAAGTCTATAGTAATTAAATTCGTATTTCTGTGCCTTAGTCTTTATAGAGTTCTGACTTATCTTTTTATCAAAGTAATTATTATATGCAATTGTTGCTGTTATCGACATTACTATAATATTTGGTTATATGATAAGTCATAAATTATCGCATGCAAAATTAAGTTTGGTCATAAATGAGAACTATTGAAAATTATTAAATCTTTGCATGATAATATGCACGACGTGAAGACAAATGTGATCTTTATTTACGCAGTACGACGAGGGGAACCTCAAGGTGCCTGTTGGTTTCGTCGCCTTGCAGAGTGTCAAGTAAATGTCAAGATAGAACAATGTGGTACTTTGCAATTATATAACTATTATATAATTATATAACCTGGGGTCCCGTTTTATATGGTAGATCCAAAGAGAATCTGATACGAACTTAGGACAAAGATTGTGGTGAACGAAATGGTTTGCTGCATCCACTTGATGATATAAAGAAACAAAGTTTTCATGTGGCCGTATGTCTGCTTTATTGTACTTTCCCTGTACTTAAGTTCCAGTATATTAGTGTAAGATCTTTGGTATTGAAAATATTTAGACCAAATGGTTTTTCTGCTAAGCGTATTGTAGGAGTTATGAACTTTGGGTAACTTAGACTGAAAATCCTTTGTCACTCACCTCCCAACTCCCCCTTGCTGCTGTTATTGAGAAACAATATTTAAATTTATTTAGCATCCGTGCAGTTCAATGATGCATTATTAAAAATTGTCTTCTACGGAAAGCTACTTGAAAGCTTCATCATATACACACGATTGTATTATTCTCCTAGTTACAGAATGAACATTGAATAAGAATATTGTTCTTCTGTTGTTTGTTTAGAACGTTGCGGTTTTAGCATTTAGCAATGATTATAGTTTATATCCTACGCGTTTACTGCGGATCTCACGACATTTCAGTAACAGGCCTAAAACTGCATGTTTCATGAAATATCGACTGAACATTTGCTCAAACGTCTGCACAGAATTATTTGTTGACGGCTTTAAACGCCAGATAAAGCCCACCTTAAACTCCAAAGATTACCAAAACTAAAATGCATCAAGTCCACTAATTAAAAAGCAGTGTAATTTAGATAATCACGTAAGTAATAAATGTGGGTGAAATAACGTTAGCCTTTAAATAGTCGTTACCCGTTAAACTATTAACGTTCCGTAACATTTTTTCACTTGAGCTCTGAACAGACCAAGTAACGTTAAGACATTAGTAAACTTGTAGTAAAATTCATATATATACCATTTTCTCTGCTGAAGCAAGAACATCCAAATCAAGAATGATAAAAATCTATAATATTGTTTGTATCACACAAGTCGCAAAAGCACTCCTGACATATGATTGAAATGTGATTGAATTTAAAGACAATCTCTAATTAAAACATATTACTTTAAAACCAGAATGATCTGTGGAAAATATTTAAGTGAACATATACGTAGAACTTTACATCAGGCATCATTTTATATGAAATGCCTACAAAGAATCGTATGTTATCTCTTCCAATCCAAATAAATCGAAATACATGTATAATATTTCTTCACATCGCATGAGAAAATTTGTTAGATATAAACTATTATTTATTTACATTTTTAGAACGGTCTAAACATTTAGCGAGTTAACAACGGAGTATGTTCTAACTCTTCTAACAATAACCTCCTTTCTGGCAACTAAATATGGTGTCTAATATAAAACTATGACATGCCGTCATAAAGCTCGTATCTATCAAATACTATTTTGACGACTTATAGACAATTCGGCCCAAAGACAATTCGGTCCAAGACAATTCGGCAGAACTTGGCCCGAAAATAAGACAATTCGGCCCAACTTTAAAGTCAATTCGGCCCAACTCGAAAGACAATAGTTGTATAAAGCTATTTTTTTCATACAGCAAGTAGATACTATGTAAGAGTATATATATATATATATATATATATATATATATATATATATATATATATATATCTGTATGTGTGTGTGTGTGTGTGTGTGAGAGAGAGAGAGAGAGAGAGAGAGAGAGAGAGAGAGAGAGAGAGATAGTGAAAGAGATGCCGCGCATTGTGCCAGTTTAGTTGCTGCAACATTAAACTCGTACCAGTTAAGTTTGTTTATTTCAGTATCGTCAGTCATAGTTCCTCCTTTACCCCAAACAAATTAGAAATGAATAAACTGATTACTAGTCTTAATTATGGGTACACATTATCTTTGTTCCCTTGTAAGCTGTTTTTTTGCAAAAACAAACTTACACACATGCAAGGACTGTACGTCTGAATGCGTCTGTCCGTGTGTGCGACTCTCTCTCTCTCTCTCTCTCTCTCTCTCTCTCTCTCTCTCTCTCTCTCTCTCTCTCTCTCTCTCTCTCTCTCTCTCTCTCTCTCTCTCATCAGAAAATTGCCTGAAAGTGATAAAGTGAAACAAAGAAAAATACATCAGCCCGTATACATAAGACTCACCAGCTTGAATGCACATACATATCAACATACACGCGCGCGCACACACACACACGTACATACGTACGTACGTACGTACGTACATACATACATACATACATACATACATACATACATACATACATACATACATACATACATACATACATACATACATACATACATACATACATACATATATACATACATAAACAAATTAAAATTGAAGCTGCATCGATTAATTGCTTTTGACACCCAAATTCACTAATGAGGCACAAATCAATGTCGCTGACACGTTATCACTAAAAGTAACAAAGGAAAATGTTTTCAGATGATCAGCCGATGGGCTCTTGCGCGTGCCCACAAAAATACAGGTATATTGAAATTTGACGTTTTAAACTTGAGACGTAAAATAAAGACAAAATATACGAAATTTGAGCGACTAAGTAAAATACTATGACTGTTTCCAGAACCTAAGGAATTAGGTCCAAGTAGAAGAGCCGATGCAGAGGTGTACAAATTTATATCTGTTCCCAAGAAGCCGGAATCTTGTCAGATGAAAACTCCTTGTATGCAATGCAGTTTTGTCTGAAACAAAGGCTTTAAGGCAGTCGTGTTCTATAAAATGACTCCGTGTTCTATATCAGATTATTTATGGGTTGAATATTCAAAATGTCTGCTATCGAAATGGAATTAATTAACAATGCATTTGCTTCACGTTAGTAAAATACAAACGTTACCTAAATAGTACACGTGAGCGGACTCCTCGCTTTCATCGACTAAAAATATTGTTTTCTATATGTGAGACTGTATATAAGTTCAGGCCATTTTAATTGCACACAAAAGTGTACATTTATGTTGTTTAAATTTTAAAATATATCCGTGTTTTACACTACGACACATACGTTACCATTCTACGTTACACAACATTTTAAAAAATACAGGTTAATTTTCTTTTTAAATTTCATGAAAGCGCTTAATTAAGTATAAAAATGTTATTCATTTCATCTTCTTATAAAATATAAACTAAGTCATAATGATTATATCAGAAATGATCATGTGAATAATGATGTTCAGCTGTCACATACAGGATAAATAACTACTATGGCTAAAATGGTTAATCAAAAATATTTGTAATAATTTCATGCCATATTTTCATTGATCAAGAGGGAACCAAGAAAACTGAGTGAAAACGATTACAGATTTAATGAACAGTCTCTTGTCGTATGTATCTGATACATACGTTATATCTTTAGAGACGTTCGCACTAATATTTTGAATCGGAAACTGTTAGGATTAGAATGGTATTAATTTGACAACTTAAAATGTTTTGGTGTTTTGAATATTCATTATCAATTTAAATGAAATTTAAAATACAAGAAATTTTGGTAAAGATGCATCTTTCGTTTTGCACATTTATCTGCTTTTCTCGCAACTTATAACAGCAAAACGCAATAATGTTCTGAATTAAATTTATGTCAAATTATCGCAAAATACCTAATTATGCAATTTTCAACTATTTTCCCTGTATAATGTTAGTTGTAACAAATACGTTCAAATAGGAGAATTTCTCTTGTAACGTATGTGTTTTGCTTGAGAATTACGTTTTTGAGACCAAGTTGGCAAGTGCCTAACAAAATTGACCTTCTTTCACAGGAGATATAATGCATCTCATTATTGTCTATGTAACTCCCAAAGCACCGCGTCCATCTCTACTATACTACTTTTTTTTCTCCACAGTAAAATTTGACTTTGGGACGGTTTTTCCTAAAGATATCAGAAAGCTCCTAACCATTATAACTTCGGAAAACATTTATCTTGTTCACAAAATGTTCCAAATTGTATTCTAAAACATATTATATAAGAATTGTCAAAATTTATGTTAAAAATAAATACTTGTTAAAACTATTGTCAGTTGTATTTTAAAATTGGGCCGAATTGTCTTTCGAGTTGGGCCGAATTATCTTCAAAGTTGGGCCGAATTGTCTTATTTTCCGTCCAAGTTCGGCCGAATTGTCTTGGGCCGAATAGTCTTTGGGCCGAATTTTCCAATAGCCTACTTTGACGTTTGTTGTCGCTCATCCACTGAGTAAAAAGCAACGGTTTCCGTATCGAGACGGAACATGCAAGAATCTGATCAACTTTGTAATGAAATTTATTTGTATTTTCTCATTTTACAAAATAGGATATACACAGAAACGTACAAGTATCATTGCCATTACATTGTATTGGACTATTGGCAGTTTTATCGCAACCATGGCAAAAGGCATACGCAGATGTCAATAATGGTCTAATGAACCAATTGAATATGCAATATCATCAAGCCGGGTTGGGATTGGAATAAGGTACTAAAAACAATTTCGTGAATGAGATGTTTTTTTTTTATAATGTTAATGAACAATGAATGAACCTGACGCCACACTCGTGCGCATGAAGTCCAACAATAGATGTAACAGGATGATGTGTACCGAGTTCAACAATTGATACAAGGAAATGATATCGCTTATAAATGAAACTAATAAGAACACGTAACTTTAATTAATAATCAAAAGAAAATCAATGTATGAAACGTATGAATTAAAAAGCTTGATATATGGATGTAGTATCTTGATTTTCAATGTGTAGAATTTTTACAGCATTACGATCAGTGTATGATTCCGCCAAAGGTTATATAAGTATTGGATTTATAAAACAAATATGACAAATAATATGTAATTATTGCTTTCCATTCAAATAGCATATTGAATCAATGAATCATTGATTTCACTCCTGTAGTGATTTCGAATAATAGGATCAATAATGGAACATATATCGCGTTAAGTCCATAGTGCAGACACGGTACACGTTTGATTCCACCGCTCACTTTGTAAAGCAGCCTCCACTCCTGACCCGCTCCTCCCAGAATATCAAAGGATTGATCGAAAGTCTCCTTATTCAATGCAGACCCTTCGATGCAAAAGCTTTGATCCCTCACTGCAAGTAGCATCTTTATTGGCATTTTAGAATTTTTTTTACTGATAGAGGTCAGCGCCTTTTGCTTTTCCACTTCCGTCTCTTGTTTATGCATATTTATGCGAACTGATCGTGAGCCTTCACACACCTGCCCCATCAGAGCCTACAAGTACAGTTACATAGTTGACACCAATGCATTATTGCAGCTGCCTACCCACTGATTATTGATCACACTGTTCTACAAAAGCAAATATGCTGTCATTGGTATATATTCTCGTAGTGATTAAAACAATTAGAATATATTTCACGGAGAATATATTTTGTTATAATATATTCCATTTATTGAGGCTGTATTTTTATACAATATGTTGTGTTAAAATATTGTTGTCGCCATGTATTTCGTAGAGACTTTGTGAACATATTATTGAAACAAGATAACTGGGTGGGATGTCGGATTTACAACACAACACATTTGATTGTCCAATGACAAATGATTTGAATGAAAAAATAATTTTAATTAATATGTGCATGTATACGATCCAAATATTGGATCAATTAACATAAAACGCACGGATAATATAAACACAAACAAATGATATTACAAGGACAAGGGGTGAATTCTTTAGCATGGAGATGGTTTAGACAAATGTAAAACGATCTAGTCGTAACTCTGACGGATGCCGTGGTACTATGTTCAAGAGCTCGCCTACGCGACAATTAAATATTTAAACTCCGTCCTATGTCTCATCGCTAGAGGATATTATCCGTCATTGACATATTAACAGCTTGTCAATAAAAGTGTACGTCCATGAACATACAATCGTGAACCAGTAAATCACTTTTACCCTAATCTGTGACGTAGATGCATGCTACCATTCTTATCAACTGCAGTCTCTGCTAATAATCTTTCCTCTGATGTCTTATGTTACGCCTCTACGGTTTTCAACAAATTTATAGAACAAATTAACAACAAGTTTCGTAAAAGTAAACAAATAATTTAATTCCTTTGTAAATAAAGTGAAATTTAAAAGGAGCATTACCTTCCGAAAAGGTTATATCAAGACCACACGATTAAGGTGTTCAAACTGAATTCATGATGTGAGAATAGTCTCAAACGTGTCAATAGACTTGACGTATCACAATGATATAATCCAGAATGTCTTTGAATTAGTCCTCAGTAATCCTAATGTAGTCGGGGGGGTCCTGAAAATATCGTTAAATACTATTTAATTCCAATGAAAACTTTTGAAATAAGTGTCCTTTCATATTATGTCTGATACAGCAGTAAATATTCTACATACTCAAATTAAAAGTAGAATGAATAAGCTTGGTAATCTTATTTACATCGCCTATGACGCAACGACATATCCTTAAAAATACGTCATCTTAATGGCAAAGTAGACCAAACTGTAAAAAAGAGCGTTTCTAAAATCTTCTAAGGTTATAATCAAGGCTCGGTATTGAACTCAAGCCCACGTAACCTATGTATAATTTAGATTAAAACAAACAAACGAAAAAGACAAGTACCAGCAAAACCTCTATCCATTTTGTCCTTGGAACCAACCATTCATTTAAAAAGCTTGTTAACAACTCTGAAACCAGGTCAGAAATGAGGTCAACACCTGGTCACCCCCCCCCCCTTCAATGACCGAATCTTAAAACTTAAAATGCCAAATTTAAATCTAACAAACAAACAATAAAAATAAATATAAATGACTTATATCAAATATACGTAACACCTTGTCTCGCACAGTGTATCTAATTGTTTTATATTGTTCTAACTAAGTTATTATTGATTCTTTATTTAATCAGGATTAATATATTGTCAATATGTCTTTAAGTATGTAACTAACCTAAGGTCACTTGTTTCTCTAACCAAGCACAGTGTACCTAATAGTGTTCCTTATTTGTATATATCTTTGTCAAAAGTTGCTTTCAAAAGCGTACTGCGACAGGTTTTACCAATAAATCAACAAAATAATCTGCATGCTTTATATGCAAATATTTTTAAACTTTAAAACATTAATAAGAAATCGTGTGACATGTTTTCATTATAGGATTAAATGTTCAGTTTCTGGTATTTATCAATAAGTAAATTGCACCTAATCATTCACAAAGTAAATAAAATCCAAAGGACTTTACGTTAACTTGGAAGTGATTAGGTAAAATGTACACATCGATAAATACCTCACATTAATCGTTTAATCCTGATTATTCCAATTTACTTCCTTTCTGTCTTCATATCGGCAGATTACATGAACACAACATCCACAATTTGATGATGCTCGATGTTTTTTCATTACCCTTATCACTGCAACTGAATATATGGCTTAATCATGGCTGTCCAAAGAGTCGTCGATTGTTTATATAGTAATATAAGGCAGTGTCAAAGTGCATATGGTAATATAGTGCTGAGATATAGTGCTGAGTGTCCGAGTGGGTCACGCCAATAGTAATATAGAGTAGAATGTTGGAGTGGGTCAGGTCAATAGTACTATAGGGTAGAATGTTGGAGTGGGTCATGCCAGTAGTAATATAGGGTATAATGTTGGAGTGGGTCATGCCAATAGTAATATAGGGTAGAATGTTGGAGTGGGTCATGCCAATAGTTATATAGGGTAGAATGTTGGAGTGTGTCATGCCAATAGTAATATAGGGTAAAATATCAGAGTGCGTTATGCCAGTCATATAAGGAGTTTTCTATAATCATTATTTTAATATGCACATTTTTAAAGTTTAAAATATTCACAAGAAATATTTTGGCATGTTTTCTTTATAGGATTAAATGTTCTATTTCTGATATTTATCGATAAGTATATTGCACCTAATCATTCACAAAATAAATACTATTACTATTAAATTATATTAAATTAAGTTTATTACTATAGTAGTAATTTATATATTTAATTGTTGATGTTATGTAAACCAAAATATTCCCTCTTTTCTAACATTACACTTGTTGATGTTTTTGTTGTAGGGTTTAACGACATTTTTCAGCACAATATAGGCTATACATGGCGGCCAGTATTAATGGTGTAGGAAGAACCCAGGAAAACCCAGAAAGAACCACCGACCCACGAGAGGCTACCCGCAAGCTTTCTCACATACCCACATTTGTCGAGCCCGAGACTCGAACCCAGGTAGACAGAGGTGAGATGGCAGTGATCCGTTGCGGTGAGAACTTCAGACCACTCGGCCCAACAAATGCGTATGGCATGTGTTGTTATAGCATCCATTGTTCTTGCTTTCTTCGCATTTTGATCTTTCAAAAGCAAGATCATGTCCATATTTAGTGAGTTCCCTTGCTTGACATATGACCCTGAACTTGAATAACAGGCGGTGAAACATTGTCAAAGCAAACTGCAATAATTGTTCAAGAAAGACTCGTAAAGCCTTCCATATGGTTTCTTTAGCAAAAGGGGGATGGGGAGCCGTGGAATGACGGAATTACTGTGCAATTACATTGTTTTAACTTCTAATGGCGATTTTAATCAGGACGTTGCACATTTTGTTGAGATATCACAAAGGCAGGTGGGTGGGGCATGTTCTTATTCAGGTGTAACATGTTGGTAAAGATAACGTTTTACATAAAATTACCCGGTAAATGGGTATAAAAAGTTGTCCACCTAAATTATTTATCAATATTACGTGACCGTTTTTATTCAATCATATTAAAGAAACTTTGGTATATTCATAACAGTTGGAATTATAACCGCTAACAACCGGGGCTAGAGAGTTGCTTTTGCAAATTCCGGACGCTATTAGGTGTAATAAGAATTATATATAGTACACGCTCCACCCCTCAGGCCCACCCTTGATTAGTAGACAGAAAAAAAATAATGTTCACAGTCAAAACAATTTATGCATATTTGGGGTGTTCCACACTAGTTTGAAACTATGACATACAACGCAAAAGCAACCGTTCTATTGGATGAAAACTGTTTTAAAATGTTGTTGACTTGTAAGATGTTTGAATACAATTTCTTTAACTAGCATTTTCCAAATGTCTTCCAGGATAAGTCTCAAAAGATGAACAATAAATCAGTTCATAGGGTTAAGAGAAGATCTTGCCGAATGGCGCGAAATTCGGTTTGTTTGTAATCAGCCGTGATATCACCGGTCACAGCTAAGGCTTTGAGGCCGCAAACCGAACATTGTAACATCTAAGTGATACCACCGCAGACCGTTTTCATAAAGACCACAGGTATCCAATCAGAACTAAAGTAAACGAATTTCGGGCCGGTTTCTCGCAGATTGGAACAAATGCTTCTGCGGAAGCTTTCCGGAAAGAGGAAAGCCGGGAAACGGAAGTGATGGTACCGGAAGTACCGTCAAGGAGGGCCGAGAGAACGGAAACGACTGTACCGGAAGTACCGACAAGGAGAGCAAGAAAGGAATACAAGGCATAAGACACCGATGAGTAACATAGAAGGGACACGGGAAGGAAATCCTCTCACTTTTAATTTCGCGGGATGAAATAATTGGCAATTTTGACAGGTCATGGATTGATTGGAACAATTGCACTGGAAATTGTCCTGAAATTGTGACATATCGTGATATGGTTTATTACTTTTTAATTTCTTTCACTTTATTAACTTTATATTTTAACATCTAGACCGCCTTCTTTGCTAACCATGGACTCGGAGCTATTTAATCTTTAAATTGTTCGTACTTCTCCAGGTTAGTAATAATTCCGTAGGAGGCACGTGACACTTTCTTTATTGTATTTGCCTTGAACTTTAGAACAACAATTCATATTTATTTAACATGAGTAGATATGCACCCATGACCACATCGACATACAATATAGGCTATGCAATTAAGCGAAAGAAGAAAACTGCCGTTCAATAAAAGGTCTTAGTTTCGGTGATATAGCAATCAGAAAACGAACAATGAAAAGATTACAACGTTGCAATGTACAGCTTGAGATAAATGAACAATGCTTTCTAATTGTTTTTTTCTTCCTTAAGCATATAGGTGAGATCTTAGATTCCTTTATTAATCTAACAGTTGAATCAGCTCCACACAGCTATACGCAATTTATATATCGCATAGTTGATTACATGTATGTTTGGTGCACATTTTTAATCATGTATATTGCAAATTATTATTACAAATATACACCATACAGAATGGAGAGTGCATTCGTGGATTCTACAGGATATCGCTTGATGCTGCTGACAGAATTTATACAAATAGGAATCAATTGCATTATATACAGGTTAGACACTTTTAATTCGTACTCTATTGATATTCGAAACCGGGTTTATATTTCTATATACCTTGCTTGATTTCTTATTAGAAATCCGAAATTATTGTGTACAGATGATAAAATGTTACTAGTTTGACATGTGGGTGTTGGAAGAACTTGACAATTAAACATAATACTTTAATTTAGCTGCTAAATTCAAGAAGATCACTAAAAACCAGGCATTGCTAAATGTACTATTTTAAGAGACGACCTGGTTGTTTTTTTTTCTTTCTTTTCTTTAATTAGCAACATATTAAGTTTCATATTCAATGCATCATAATATTGTCACTCAGAAAAGAGAAATCAACGGCTAATAACATCGGTGTCATGCAGATGTGCCTGCCACAAACATTGCTTTATTTTCTTTTAAGTTCTCTTCTTTGGAAAGTCTGTAATAAGCATATACATGTATAACTCGGACTTTAACAGAAACATCATAAATTGTTAAAATCCTAATTAATTTAAATTGAACTTTCAAGTGATTCAAGTTTCCTGCCAATTGTGAGACGAACTACAATACAAATGAAGAAGTGGTTTCTGGGAGCTCTTATTATATGCTTGGGTTGTAGTCTTATTTTTAGACGTGTTTCCTTGTGCCAGTTGTTGCTTATGTGTCAGTCATATTAACCTTCGCATCACAATATCCTTTAGTTGTAAATTGTTGATTGATTTGTACAAGGATAATAGATCAAATACAGACACAAGATGATTCAATTGAATTGTTTTATCAACACTTCACATTTGATGTTGTCGTAATTGTATTATACTAATGATCTTGCGTTATTACCAGCTAAAATTATTAGTATTAGCATAGGTAATAGTAGTAGTTGTAGTATCAACGTCGGTCATATGAATATTAGCAGTGACATTAATATCAATTCTATTCGTTACAATAGTATTAGCATTGGTATTAATATTAGCATTGGTATTAATATCATTAGCATTGATATAAATATTTTTAGCATTAGGATTGGTAATATTGGCATTAGCGATGCAAATATTATGAATATTATTAGCATTGGCAATATTATTAGCATTAGCATTCCAACAATGATATTAATATTAACATTAACTTTGGTAATATTATTATTCTTAATAGCATTAGTAATATTATTATTCTTATTAGCATTAGTAATATATTATTGGCATTGGCAATATTATTATTAGTATTAGCAGTGGTAATATTAGCATTAGTGGTAGCATTAGCTTTCGTAAAATAATCGTATTAGCAGCATTAGCGTTGTTAATGTTTGTATTATTATTATTATCACTGGTAATATTATTGTCAGTAATGATATTATTATTATTATTAAATATTATTATTATTATTTGCAATCGATACACATTATCTACAGGTCAGTGTATGTGATATCGGTATACAATGATATCGCTTCTAATGTTAAAGAAACATGGCATGACATAGTGGGAAGATGGTTGGAAATTATACAAAAAAACCTGGTGAGATTATAATATGTATTATGCAGATGGTCCGAATATGTCATTAAGTAAACTACTTTTGAAAGTTTTGCTTCATATTGGCCCACTGTAATTTGCAAACGTTGCAACTTTATAGAGACTATGTTGAGTTCGAAAAAACAAGGATATGTTGCTCTTGTTTGAAATTAATGTCCTTAAAATCTGTTAAAATCTGTTTCATAAGTCAGACTTTATTGGATGCAAGTCAAATGTTTTGCGAAACTTTGGATCATGACCATTAGTAAAAGCATAGTTCATGTATTATATATTATCTTGATTAGCCACTATAGCTGAGGCGTAACATAAAGTTCATAGTCCGCTCATATAATACACAGGTAAACATTGATTCGACATGGTCATCTTTACCACCATCATGTCTGCGATAAATGGCAGTGTAGGTTGTGATCTTTACATAATATGCAAATTTGTGTGATCATGATCTGAACATATAGACTATGTTATTCAAGGACAGAATGTACTTCGCATTGATGATCTCATCTTAAAAGCGTATAGTATTGATATAGATGCATCGAATCATTAAGTTTCATATTTCTGTTATCAACAAGAACAAACAACTTGCCTTAAAACACGATTAGTACGAAACATGATTATTAGGTTTACATATACAGCAGTGTTTTTTCAAATTCATAATGCAGTACTTCTTTAGATATCCACACTATGCTTTCACCCCGACACCATGTCTACAATACTATCAGGCAAGGTAGTATACATGTCCCAGAGAGAATGTGTGTGTTTGTGTGTGTGTGTTTCTTTTATATGTGCAGAATCTGACTCCGTCTCGACCTCGATGATAGTTCTTTTTATAGGAGAGCTGATAAGGGGAAATTACATTGCTACGATTAGGTTTAGAACCTTTATTCATGTGGCTGTAAATGCAACATGTCACAATATTCTCATCGTTTTAATGACGGGTTATCATCGCCTGATGTTTTTAACCATGTTAATGTCTGGAAGAAGACGTCGATATTCTGATCGATGATACACATTTATCTATTTATGTACACTTTTCCGGTGGTCCAACTGATTGAGCATTGAATAACGCAAAACGGAGTGGCATCTCTGGGAGAGTTCACACAAAGGTTGACGATTTAATAAAGATTTTCACCAGGCTATCTATATTAACTGCCTAATTTTTAAATTGTTGAGCGGGAATGGGCGAAAGGGAGATAGCTGAACTTCTCCTTCCTGTTCTACCCCAGCCAGCTTTGAAACAACGTTTCTTTTTCCCCTTCCGTTTACATTTAAGTAATGATTAGTGTAGTCCCGTTTCGTTTAGTCGTGAGCACATTTTATATGTAGAGCCAAGGAGTGGTCATTTAAAATAATTAATGAGGGTCCATCACAGCATAGACAGGTTGAATAGCGATCACGTGATGGCGGTTTATTCAAGAACAATGGACGTTGTAGCAGTGAAGCAAGACAGCTGTTACAAATTCGAATTGTTCTCGTTTCCAAAACAAGGAGATGAAGAAACACATACGAACGGAACAGCCAATATAAAAATATATATATATATATATATATATATATATATATATATATATATATATATATATATATATATATATATATATATAATGAAAAACGTCACAAAAACGGAACAGCTACTTCAAGCCGGTTAAGAGATCGCGGCCATCTTTCCGGATGTCCTGCGACCGAATTAAGCCATTAAACTAAATGAAGGACGAAACAATTTTCATTATGTGTCCTTTGATTAGATGATTAATGCAAAGAACTGATTGGTACTAGTTGTTTTCGTTTTGATGAATTGCTCGACACATCTGGTGAATTTTCAGCTCCAATCATAAAGCAGGTAATAATAGACATTTTTAAAGTGCAAAAGACGCATCAAATCTTGAATTGATTGAATTAAAAAAATAATCAAATAATAATCTCTCCACTGCTGTATTTGGTCATAGAATATTTTGCATTATTTTGATCTGTAGCACAGGAAATTAAGACATATTTAGGTGGTATATGGCATATTTATATCACACCATTCCTATCAAGGAGGTCGTAGTTGTTGTAAAGGTTCTGTGCCTTCCAGTTTGGGGTGGCAGGCTCCCAATTTTTTTAAATTAATGCAGTAGACCCACCCTGGCTCGTTTTTGTCAAAAATTGAAGTAATGATAGAAAGATGCAAAATTCTGAATACACAAATTGTGAAATTTAAAAAACAACAATTTAATATCATTCAAACAGTAATCTCTCAAACACAATTCATCTAAAATCCTATCACTCGACCAAGTGACTGCCTAGTTCATCCTTTGAATTAGTGTGTGAAATTTTCCCTTCTGTCCTGAGTTCCTACTAATCTATATGTTTCTTCTTATCATTTCCTTTGTGTCCCTCCGTTCTTCCTTCAACTTCTCCCTGTTCTTCCTTCTCTATTTTGTCTCCCAGAGCTTCGGGCCAACTGCTGTGGTAATTCCCTCTGGTCCCTAAAAGCTCCTAAAGAATACATACAACGACATTAGCAAAGTATATTCCTTTTGCTATGTAATTCACACTAACATTAATATCATCAGATAGGCTATTACCGTTTTTGGTCACGCATCGAAATACATTCTCCCTGCAATATATTCTCAATCTTATTATACAAAATATATCATATAATCAGACGCATTTCTGTACATTGCACTTCTACAAGTGTACACAGATATGTACATATCCATGCGCTGATATATCCATACACATGATACTCCTACAAGTATACACAAATAAGCAAATTCCTATACTAATCTTACACATCGCAACCATTCTACAAAGTTTATAATTCAATTCAACATTTGCAAATATATAATATCAAATGAATAAATGCATGAGGTTCTTCCGAATTAACCCAATGGCGAATTACATATTAATTTTACACATCACGTTGTTCATTACTTCCCCCAAAATAATTATAACCCTATTAACATTTTTGTTCTCAAGATGATATATTTAGATTTGATATTCTAATGTTTGGCACGCCTTGCTCAATTTCGTTTGGAGGTTGGTTAATAATTATCAGATGTCGTTCATCCCAACCGTCATTCAAGGATGTCAACGATACAATTCCAAACAAAAATCCGTCACTTACCTGTGAACAATTTTACGGAACTGGCTTTGGCAAAAATAACCCATGCGTCTCTAGTTTATGGCTGTGTGAATTAACTGGCTGGACACTTTCATACATTTTGACATCGAGAAATTATAGTCTCAGGGTCTAACATACCCATTTTGAAATCTGGTTTTAATTCTACAACGTGACAATCGACAATAATAATATACAACAAACAGAACAAAAGTTTATATATATATATAGATTCTACAAAGAATGCTTAATAATACTAGGCCAAAATAATGTTAAATACAAATAAGAATATTATACAGGTTAGATAATTTTTAATTCATACACTACTGAAATTCAAAGACAGGCCAACGGGTAAATGACAATTATCTCCTTGCTTTCAGGTACCAGTCCTTATCACCTGTAGAATTAAGAGATATTACTTTCCGTTCTGTTTATTGTAAGTTGTAATTCTATATAATACTAAATACTTCAATTTGTGAATAGTAGCCAATCATAAAGGTCACTAATTTACATTTCCCATCACTCATGACTCCAGCTGACCGATGGTTGAGCCAATGAATTTATGAGCATCTATCAGCGTAACATATGAAACTTAATTTCATTATTGTTTCTCGTGCATAACAGTAAACCATAACACGATCGAATACATCATCAAATATGTCATTATGTTGTACAGAAGAGGTCTATAGACTTATCAGATCGCATATCGTTTTCATATCTTTGCTATACATTCCATCCAATCATACATTGAATATATCATTCAATCAGCAATAAATCATGCACATTCCTGTGTTGGTTTTGTTAGGGTTTCTAACAATAGGTAACAAAGCTCAAGAATTCATAATATGACCTTTTATTGGCCCAATCACGCATTAGACTTAAACTTCCGCTAGTATCACGTCTATTCCCTTTCGCTTTATTAGTGTTGAGTTTCACCATAAGAAGTTTCCCTACTGCAAACATTTAGCTAAATACGGGATAGAGATGGTTTTTTAAACTCTGGTTATTTTCATTCAAGATTTTTCTGATAATTCTGAAAATATTAAAAAGAGCCAATTTATTGCTGTGTAATTCCATCGAAAGGGAAGACATTGCATTGTTTAAACATAATGGTGTACCTTTAACAGAAACGTTTATGTATTAGAAGCTAGTCTCAAACCATATTGCAAACAAAATTAAGCATTTTTAAATATTTCATATAACACGCTTATACAAATCAAAACTGATTCCCACACTTTGTCAGCAAATCATGTGGGATCCAGGAATAATGATGGATCCTGTCAAAAGAAAACGTGGAGTATACGTATCACGTATATGAGCTTTTCTTATTGTTTAGCAGTATATGTGTCTTTTTATAACTATATCTTGATACCACGTATTTGTAAAAATAACAAAAATTGTTTCGTCTAGATATATGTTCTTTCACTTCTATTCTAACTCACAAATTAAAAATTAACGCATTTCCTTGTCACTTTTGAATGAAAGTATATCTCATCTTTTATTTATTTTTCAATGACAACAGAAATGAGTAATGTAATTTGAAAACTAATATTAAGCACATGAGTTTCCGTATTATCAGTTTCACTTGTAATCATATCAGATGAAATGTTTCATAAACTTTTTATTGTAATGTTAATATGTATGCATTGTCTGGAGAAAAAAAAAACAAATATCAAAGCAAAGAGAAGTCTCGTTTTAGGTGCATGGTTATTTCTTATCGAACAGAAATATTTTTGTATTAATATTTCTTTAGGTTTTGAGAAATAAAGCTGCACAGATGAACTTTGATCTGTTTTAAGTCGAACGTTAACATAATCAAATCCTTTTGATTAAATTGGTACATAGCCACAGAACCATCCTGTTTGTGCTGGTATGTTAAAGTTAGGTGATTGAATGAAATTAATTATGGGAACAAGTTTTAAAAGAAGCCTGCTCATATATAAATTGTATTCAATAAAAAGTTTTAACTTAAAACCATGTTTTTTATCTCTGTTGCTGCGCAAATACCATTGGTTTATGTCAACATGGAGATATCACCAGAATGGAGTTTTAGTGGGCACCTATCAGGGAATGTCTGTCAGAATCAAGGTTTTGTATAAACCATTGATAACATATATGAGTATTTTTACCTCAAAAGAATAGTTACCTGGCAAACTATTTAAGTTACTGTGATTGTGGATGGAACATTTTGTATGTATTCTACAGCAACAAACACAACCCGTGTAAACTAGACCGGATCAAATATGCACAGGCCCTTTCTCGTATGTTCTATGAGCCATGTTGTATGAATTTATTTCAATATTAGGATAATAAATAATAGCTGGACTGATATATTTATCGAAGTGCAAGCATTGGGCTAGAGTATTGTTATGCAAGTATTGGAAGTTTTTACTTACAACACCAACTTTAGTAGCAATAGATTTTTTTAAAAACAAAATTGTCTTTTTTAATGCAATGCATTTCCTCTGCCGCGGTATTAATATTTGTATTAACAAGATTCTGGCATATGAAATAGAACACACAAATGTTTGGTAACCTATTTCCGTGATTCAAAAGGTGAACTCTGTTTTTTTATTATTATATATTAGGAAGAAAATGCAAAGTTTTGATACTAAAAAGTTGTATTGCAAAAGTGGATACATATATCCTGACAAAGCCAGGTTACTAAATGATATTGCTAGATCAATACCTGTTAGGTGTGGTGTCTTGCATCTGTAACTTGGCAATTTATTATCATTTTTATTTCTGTTTTACAATAATATGCACTTATTTTGAGACATATTTGGCAGATTTTATAACGCATGGCTCTCTCTTAAATTGGGATTTTATTAGCATTGAAACAGAGTTCTTGTTGTCTGAAACGTAGTACTAATTCAGAAGGAGGATTAAAAGATTTAAGTTTTACTTAGTTTTCCTACAGCAATCACCCTTCTACGCACACCTTCCATACGAACGCTGTTGAGTAATGTTTTCAGATATGCTAAGAACTGTAATATGTTTTATCGACTTTTAACCATATTTACGATTCTTGATTTCTTTATCCGGGTCTTGTTGCTACGTGTGGAAATTCGTATATCGTAAGATATACACTGTATATCTACAATGAAACGAACTACTTCTTTTGGAATATTCTAAAACGTTTCCGAAGAAAATTTGTGGCTTTTGCGGCAAATGTTTAGAAATTAAAATAAATTCCCCAATATCTTCAAAACGGAAAATTGCAAGGCAAGTATGCCTTATCTGGAAGTTTTAAAGAACCGCGTAGTTCACAATGACGAATTATTACGAAAGTAACATTTGACTTCAGGTCATTAAGATTTTTCTTAGCTTTTGTGTGTTGATATTGTCGTAGAATTGAAACCGAGTGGGTTTTGGATTAAATGAATAACTCAACACAATGTGTGAAAGATGAAAATGTATTAACTTAATTAGTATAAAAAATGTATGATGTGAAAATACAATGATTATCACACACTCTCAACATACAATTGATCCAATCACTCTATACTAACATTCACACATTGCAAAATACACCAATACTATATCTCGTTGATATACAGCTTCAAGAAACCTCAGTTTCAAATAATAGTACACACTAAGATATTCATATAGTTTCACGTATAGACTAGGCTTGGTATTCAAGCAATCTCGTGTTTTCAAATACGTTTCAAATGTTCTGCACTGTCAGTAAGATTCACAAATCTCCTGGAATTCAACTAAGATTCAAAATAATCTCGTATAAATACAAATATACCAATTTAAACAACAATTGGAATAAACATATGCTTCTTGACCCTTGTACAGTCGCACGATTCATCCACCGATAAACCGCACAGTCTCACTACGTCCCTCGGTTTCACCCACTCTTGTATCGGCATCTCACACCTTTCATAGATCCACTACATGTACAGTCAGATATACGTATACACGTACAGACAGCATACAGCACCCTTGTATTAGCTACGTCAAAAGGTGAACTCTGTTTTTTTATTATTATATAGCTACGTCTACAGTCGTGGCTCCACCACATGTACAGACATATGTACATACATATAGACATCTAGATAGCTCTATTGGTTAGCTAAACTCATCAGTCTCGTTACATCCGTTAGACTAGTTATACTGTTAGCCTCGTTATCATCGTAACCTCGTAACCTCTTAAGCTCGTAAACCCTGTGGCTTATAGAAATACCACGTGAAAATATGTGCTGTCTTCATCAGATCCAAAATGATCACTCTCTGTCATACCTTAATCTTGCTTAAATTCAAATACAGTGAGTAATATTCAGGATAAAATACCCGTGCATATCATGATAATGATGTCCGTAGCCGCAAGTAGTTTACGGCGGCGAGACATATGTTGGTTCCGTCGCTCGTCTGGAAAAACATCTGTTCATCCCAGACAGCGCTGTACCCATGCACAGCAAAAATAATAAAATATTTCTCAGGCATAACAAAAGATGTTTTTTCTTTTATTTCGTAACAGATAAATTGCATAGATTGCTGATCGGCTAAAAGATAATTACGGGAACAATTATCGTACTTTTTCAGAAAGAAGTATGTCTTTGGGTAAACTATACACATTATTAGGACTAAACCAAGAACTAGTTTATGTTATGTCCAGGTACCACAGCGTGTAAACCCGGTTGGAGTTTTAAAATTCCTGTCAAAATCATCGGATAAAAAAACATCGTTTTGACCGTTGTAAACGTTTCATCTTTGATTGAACATTCATATGAACAATGGTTTACCGAGTTTACCAACACGTTGAATATATTGACCAAATAGTAACGTCATGGTATATGGTAATCAAATTCATATTTTGATGATTTATTACTTACTGCCTGTTTTTCATAACATTTGTGAGTAAAAGCAATTTTTGTGTTATGTTATTGACGTTACAAAACATTTGGGTAATGTAAAGATATAAGGAATCTCATGAACTTCTTCAAATTGGTTTAAAATAAGATATTATGAAAATTATTAATTGTTTGCATGATACTGTTCAGGACGTGAAGACATACATGACCTTTTGTCAAGAGGTTTTTTTTTAAAGGGTACTAGCAAGTACCTCGATAGGCTCTCAGCATTAAGAGATCAGTGTTAAGACTAGTCGGCATTGTGTTAGGATAATGTGAAAAGGTGGGACATCGTGCTACATGTATGAGGCATTTGATTATATGTGAAGACACAAGTTATCTCATAAACGTCTTCAAACTGGTATAAAATGAGATATTATGTCTGAGGCATGATGCCCCAATTGCTTGACATCACTATAAACTGCCACAATGCAGACATCGTAGCGATATCACTGAAAAATTGTTAAGATTAGTTTAAAAATCCAAATTACACACACATTTTTTAATGTACGACCGCTACGGTGGCCTAGTGGATAAAACGTCCGCCTAGAATGCGGTAGGTAGGGGGTTGTCCTGCTGAGTTATTCCATAGACTAACAAAAATGGTACTAACAAACTAACAACTGTCATGACTTAAACATTGTTAAAGCTATGTTGAAAATGCAAATCACACACGCACACACACACACACACACACACACACACTATATATATATATATATATATATATATATATATATATATATATATATATATATATATATATATATATATATATATTTCAACGTACTAGTACATTCCACATTTGATCTACATTTGATCGATGTATTAGCCACTACCTTTACTTTTTACTCACTCCTTTTATTTTCTTAAGTTCGAAACAGATATCACAACCTGATCTCTGCAAACCTATGTCTATTATGACCATCTTACATTCCATCACTCTTCTGGAAATCAAACATAATCAGTTCAAGTATGCTCTCATTAGTATTAATTTAAATGGCATAATCGGAATACAATATGCCTGATATTTATGTGGAGACCGTCTGCTAGAAATTTGCTATTTTTTCCCAATCTGATAGAAATATATCTTTATTTGTTTGTTTAAAACTTGAAAACATTTGGAGCAATATGCAGACACAGTAATATACGCTACACCATAACCAAATCGATGTAAAATATATTTTAAGATTCTAACCCAATTGATATTATAATCTAAATCATTTTCAATATATAACTGACTAGATGCAGTACTCAGAATAATTTTTGCAGAACTTTTAATTCTAGCCAATACTTTAACTAACTTAATTTTAAATTTAGCAAATATTTTAAAATCCTTCATTGTGCACGCGTTTAATAGCTTCCACCTGATGAAAACCACACACCGCCAATGCGTAATGCAAAGCAGAGACAACATAAAGATTCAAACATTAGTATAATTCAAGAAACTATTTTGAAGTTATATATCAGCACATGCATTGTCTTTAATGCTTTATCAACTAAAGTGTGTTAATCTTTAGAGAAAGCAGGACCAGAGTAAGTAACCTTTTCCTCCACATAAATATTGCACCTGGATATATTCCATACTTCGTATTGTATTAATGGAACACCTTTTCGAACTTTAGTTTAGTCCGGGTTAATAATTAGATTTAAGTTTTAACAGTAGTCTTATAAATTATGTATTAGCTATTTTCCTAAGAATATAACCACATCGTCAGTCAATAGGGTCTAAATATAAGGATAACTCGTCTAACTCTATTGTTACGATATTTCCCAATATTTAATAAATAATGGAAATAGTATCGGTGAAAATAATTTACATTGTATCAAACCTACTCAATACTCAAGAAAAGAACTACGAACACATGAATTACCTTCAAAGTATACAGAACGAGAAACATTTAAAAATTTACGATTTCATCTTGAATAAAAACTATTGCTGTATTCACGATCATGACATTTTAAACGTCATCAAAAACTACATAACAAGTTTGATTTTGACTAAAATACTTATTAATCAGACAATGTAAAAGACAACTACGTCAGTAATTCCACTCCTTTCTGAAACTGAATTGAACTGTTGACCATTGTTCTAATTCAACGGTCTTTTATTTAAAATACTGGTAAATAATTTTGAAAAGTACCTCACGTAAAGGGACACCTCTAAAATTTCCTGTATTACTAAATTACAGGCATCAGCAGACTTGACTATAGGTATAATTTCCGCCCCGCCCGATTGCGTATGAAAATGATCAGTGTCGAATAATTATTAAATATTAATTATTATTTGGATCTAAGTATGTCCACTCCGATCTTAACTACTCATTCAAAAGATAGTCATATTGTCTTGAAGCTTTTACGATTTTGTAGGAATTTGGTCCTCTTTTCTTTCTTTATCAGATTCTTCAAAGAGTGTGCCCTTATACAGTTTATCGTGTTTATATATTTCTCGTGTACAATCATTTATTTTCACATTTTATGCAGAGTAGGGTCACCGGTATACTGCCTGGTGTATTATGACTCAGAAGTAAATAGTGACTCAAGACCGGAGCGGTATCGACGGACCTTTTGCTTCTCTCTATATCCTCAATATATACCACCAGCACAATGGATATGCGATTCGAAAAATAGTTTATTGAATGTTTCGGCTTTGAAAAAGAGTTGGCGGTTGGCGTGGTTTGAAAAAAAAGGAATATTCAAGGAATGCTCTCGTTTTCTAAATGTTTGTTTTAAATGTGCTGGAAAATCCTTTATAGTTCTAATAAATTAATGAGATACGTCGCTTTATTTGCGTTTAAATCAAAATACTTTCTGAACAAGAAGGGGATAATTCTTTTGTATCGACACTCGAATTTCACATTGACACTTTACTTACCGCATATCTTTATGCGATTATAAGTTATTTCAAGATTATCAGAATACCATAAAGAAATGTCGCTACCAGGTCAGAAAAATGTTAATAACAACTTGGCAGAAGCAGAAACAAGGAATCCAAACGGCAATATGCGACGGTGTAATTTGACTAACCGTCGCCATGTAGCATTTCATTTAATAGCAGTGTTAATACTAGTCGCTCTGGTCATTTATTTATTGATAAGCAAAGGCAGCGACGAGAAACATGACTCCGACATCACAAATCGTGTCTGCTTCTCTTGTGAATCTCTATCTGGCAACACGAATGAAAGAGTGATGTTGGTGAGAAAAGGAAACCAATGTTGTACATCGGAATTTGAAGGACATAAATTGCATGCAACACCGGTATGTGTTTAATAATTAGCTAATCATACTTAAAAAATGTATTTAAAAAAACGAACTGTGTTCTAAATTAAAACTAAATGCAAAATAATCTCATGATCTGGTGTATTTGAAATAATATTTTTATCTGAAAGAATTAAAAGGAAAACATGTTTTAAAGAATACAAACAATTTTGGGCTTGAGTTTGAAATCAAGTATTGTGTCACCCAAAAAGTTAGCCTAGACTTTCAGACCCGATGACGATTAATGTATATTAATCTATGTTATATATCCCCAATAATATCGTCGTATTCAAACAAGGGCCGGATAAACAACACAAAACTTTTAATACACACATGACAGAACTTTTATTTCGATGTCCAATTACATTGGATACTAATGCTTAACACGCTAAATACATAAATTCAAACCAAGATTTTCTTGTTCATAAATTTGCATACTTGAGTATGGTAATACATATTATGTCAAATATGATTTAGTTTATTCAAAGCTTCTAGATTATTTCTCCGTCCAAAACCTCAACCCCTCCACCACTAACAGAAATGATAGATATTATATTGGTCCTAATATTTTAGTTAGGGGTCATAACATTCTTTCGTAATCAATAAAAAATTATATCATGATTATGGTTCTCGTTTTCAAACTAAGTAAATAAGTAAAGATCCCTTCCAGAGACAGGTGATTCATATTCAAGTCAAATTGTTGATTGATGAATATGCAGCTAAAAGTATCCAAAATCCTAATCACACGCTTAACTTGGTACAATCCCTTCGGTGGCCTAGTGATAGAGCGTACACCTCGGATAAGAGAGGTCATGGATTCCATCCCTGGCTGAGTCGTAAAAAAAGTTTATAAAAATGGTACTTGCAGCTGCCTCGCTAGGCGCTCAGCATTGACAGGTTAGTGTTAAGACTGGTCAGCCTGGTGTTAGGATAATGAGACTGGGTCGGACATAATGCTACGTTTCTGCGGCATTACTATCAACTTCCACACTGACAGAGACATCGTAGAGATATGACAGAAAATTTTTAAAAGCTACGATACAAATCAAAATCACAGCCACGCACACACGCGCGCGCTGCATTACTGAGTCTAATTTAATCCAAACATTCAGTCTGCTTAACAAGGTGATATGCCGTTGTTTATTTTGTGTTCCGTAAATCATTCTAGTATCGTTTCGTTAATGCATACCTTTCGTTTAGTAATGAATCTATCTGTGTGTGTTGTTATTTGGGCTCTTTTCTTGTATTTGCTTTTTTTTTAAATTCTACTCAAAGTACTAACTACATTCATTTCATCGCTTTGACCATTATAGGTGCAAGGTTAAAAAGAATCAGTGTTGTGTTGATTACTAGTATTTTACTGTTTCGTAAATGTTTGTCACTCTAGGAGAAGAGACACGCATCTTTTGAATATACCAATCAATTTAAATAAATGCTCAACAGTATGAAATCTTAACGTGACAAAATGTGTATTGTTTGTATGAAATATTCCTTTTATAAATTCACCGGTATATGAACTTTAAAACATAGAAAACAATCATGCTGAAAAGAGAAACATTTAATATGTCACTACCATTTGCATTTTAGGTTTCTGGTGGATATTCACGTATTTCTCGCAGGGCAAGCCCCTCACAAGAGGCAGAACATGGTAAGTACGAAATGTAAAACAGGAATGAGAACATTATTCTGTTTAAAACCATTGTGTTCTCTTCAATGATATATTAACCCTGGTCTAGCATACCTCGCCTGTCTGTTTAGGCGATCGACGAAATTCAGAGAGGCAATAAATAAATATCCTCATAGACAGAAAAACACATAAACCAATAAAAAGGAATAACCCACCCTTTTATCATTTGTTTACAAGCGGATGATACTTTCAGTTAGTGGACGTGCTAGTTAGCTCGAATTACAACATCAAAAGGATATATTTGTACGCCTCTCATATTTTGGACAGGGTGAATCTTTTGGGATTAGAGAATCAGGACAGAGTTTTTCTTATCAAACAGCTTTCATTTTTAGATAGAAAATATGAGGTCCAAAAGGTTTAATGAATTAATATATACCTATATTTACTGTTTTCCCAACACTCGTACTACAAACATAAAATGGAAATTCTATTTAAACATAGGAAGACTTACATTATACAGAAACAATGTTGATATCAAATGTATCTTGTACTTTCAGATCATGCAATATCAGATGTTAGGAGCACCACATCTGTTGCAGGTCATCTGTACCTTAACATAAAAGACTGCAGTAAGTACATATACTACTAAACTTCCATACAGTTTATACCCCATTGAAATTCTCTCTCTCTCTCTCTCTCTCTCTCTCTCTCTCTCTCTCTCTCTCTCTCTCTCTCTCTCTGTAACTACGGAGCATACACAATACTGAACCAGACTACTACTTCGACCGCTAGCATTGCAACGGATCGATGATTTGAACAACGATCTGTATGTTAGTCATAAATGTATGCAGTCAAATGTCATGACAAACATTTGTTCCAGTTGATGATTTTGCCGTTTTCGTAATTATTTTTCTTTCTCGTTTTGTTGTTGCTTTTATTATTATTATTGCAATTACTATTATTATTATTATTATTATTATTATTATTATTATTATTATATTTTATTATTATTATTATTATTATTATTATTATTATTATTGCTACACACATGATTAGCATTAGTAGTAGTAATACTATGCTAGTATTGATGGTGATGCTAATGCTACTTGTATACTTTATTTGTAGGAAAGTTAGCACTTTTTTCGGTATATCAGTTTCTTTGGCATTGATATATTGCACTAGATGTGGTGGTGGCTGTTGTGTTAGTTTAATTCTTTCTGTTGCTCTTATTATTATTATTATTATTATTATTATTATTATTATTATTATTATTATTATTAGGTCTCAACAACACGGTCTTATGGACAATAAATAGAGCACATTCTTTTATGACCAGCGGGCTGAATTACTCTGAGAGTACAGGAATTATCACGGTGATACAGCCAGGAATCTACTATATTTATTCTCAACTCATCTTCAGCACGCACTCCGCACGTTCAAACAGCACGAAACCTAATCAGATTTACCAGCAAATAATTCTCAAAAGGGTTGGAAAGAGCATCCTAATGATTTGGAAACAGAACGTCAACAGTACTAGAGAATTCTTGCCCAGTTCCTTGGGAGGTAACTTCAAATTAAAAGAGAACGACCAAATTTACGTCATAGCGTCAAACCCCGAGTTTCTGTACAAGATGGTACAAGGAAACTTCTTCGGACTTCATTATGTCTAAATGTTAATTTATTTTAGGAATTTAACATTTCTACGTACGGATTTAACTCGCCGAATGATGTTCCGCCCATCAAGAACTCTTTTCGAAAAAATAGAAATAGTTGACAGACCCTGGCATTTTCTGTTAAACAAAATACTGTCTTCTCAATAAGACAGCGTTCGAAAGCAGTATTCGTTACAAGTGGCAGTTTAAATACATTTTTTTTATATTCTAACATGAAACTTACAAAAATAGATAACTGTCGTCATTTCAAAATAAAACACCAACATTTTTTCTTTGCAGATCTAAAATCGACCATTGGTTTTATGATAGTTGTTCAATTCGTACCTTTCTTAACTGCCATACATCTTTTGTTGTGAAGAATATTAAATAATAACAATATGATTGTTCTAATAAAGGATTACAAGAGCACAAGGAAACTTCTTAATTTTTATTCTCGACTTCAACCAAATTGCAGTTTACCTAACACTCACATCTTCCTAAAAATATGATTGATATTATTGATTCGGCATAGATGTAAGTAAAACTCGTGCTGGGGCTCAGGAGGTAAAGCTCAGGAAATTCCTGGATTTCAAACTTTTCCAGTGCGCAAGTATGCAATCTAACTGTTAAGAAACCTTACTTTGGAAATGATCAGCAATGGTTTTTGCTTTTATTTCTTTTTAATTTTGTTTCTAGGGGGTGCTTGATTAGCATATCCATCCCCAACATATCGTATCTGCCCATAGCTAATCACTCTAATTTAGATGTGTCGTTATCAGGTTGATATTATTTTTACGCCGTAAAAACCTCGGAGGGGCCCAAGTTTGTTTTTTACTAAATTACCAAAAAAACAGACTCTGTTAACTGCCTAGGGGCCCTCGGTCTCTATGTCCGGGCCTGCGTAAACCTATTGAAAAACCAAAAATATTTTAGTAAGCAGCTTTTCTCCACATCATATTTAACATGGATGGGACTTTATATAGAGCTACTTGGGAAAGTTTAACAAAGGTTGGGACTATTGAGGGACAAGGAAAATTAAACATAGGTTGGAACAATTAAGGAACAAAGAGACATGTATATGGACTGTCTATGGACAATAGGAATTGAACAGGGGTGACATCACAGTACTGGAAATTTGCAACAATGCTTCTAGAAGCTGACCTCAATCGGGCGGAACAGCGTGGCAAAGAGTTGACCTCAGTATGCGTTACTCTAAGAACAAAAATAGATATTGAGATGTGGTTAGAGACTGGGTTAAAGACATAGAAACATAAATATTACATATACATAGATTTATAAACATAACTCTATCACATACAGAAATCGACAAAACATATATTTAGGCAAGTAAGAATAGATATTTTTCGAGGCAATGGAGTGGCGCTGAAGAGGGCATATGAGTTTCATCGTCTTGTTCTTCTAGTTTCTGTCTTTTCCTTTATTCACTAACAACTTGTCTTCTCCAATACAGTATTCTTCTTTTCTTCATCATTATCCTCCATCTCATCTCTTCTATCATTCCATTATCATCTACCACCACTTGCTATTCAATCATCTTTTCTATATGGTTTGTCACCATGGTTAAATTATTCAATGTTAAATGGCACAAATTACGAATGCTTGACTTTCTGTCTCAAGCCCATAAGTTCATTAAAACAACCCCTCTACCAAGTACCCATATCACCTACTAAACAATCCACAGAGGTATTAGTGCTAACCTAAACTAGATGTTTTACAAGCGAACAACTAATACCAAACTTTCTGTGTATAGGGACAAGTGGTTTTTTAAGGAAGAAAACAATCCCACATACGCAAACGAAATCGTGCGCAAATACAAACACAAACACACAAACACCATTTTTGTGTTAAGGAACAAATGTTTGTTAAGGGAAAAACAAACACACATACATACACAAACGTACGCACACACATACACAAACAAACGTACGCACACGTACACGAATACAAACATTATATATTGGCAACTTTATAACTCTCTCTTTTCTAGAGATCTAGTTAGCCCTGAGATTGTCTGTTTTTCTAGCTCCAAAGGCACCTGGTTAATTGTGGTACCAGACATGCATACATTGTTCCAATTTACATTTGTGGTTAGGGGCGCAGAGGCTACTTGAGTGGCTTTAGAAGAATCCCAATCTTCAGTTTGTGGGATTCTAAAGTCTCTTTCTAATTTGTTAACCTTCGTCCTGATTGTGATTGTTGTGGTATCCTTACTTGCAATGCTCGCTTAGGCTCCCATTCTTCCCTCTGCCTCTCCTATTCTTCTTCTTCTCAATTTTCGATCTGAGGGATCACGACTCGTGGTACCAATTGTGGCTGTAGCTGATGTTGTTGTGGAAGTGATGATGTTCTCATTTCTAGCTTGACATCACACGTTTGCCTATATATAAGGTCCTTTTCCTCTTCTTGCTTATTTCGTTCTCCTCTTCCTCTAGTCTGGCAGTTTTTGCAACGTTCTCCATGGACAGCTCATCCAGGAGTCGCATGGTATACTCCAGGTTGAATTTGGAGATCCAATAACTTGATGATTCTGCCCATCTTTTTAGACGTTAATCAATGATCGATGGACCACCAGACCGCCAAACACTACGTTAAGGAAAACAACCCCATACACGAAAACTAACAATATACACACCACAACCAAAGCATGGGACGCCCGGACCTAAAACAAAATAGTCAGGATCACTTTTCACCTACAAATACACTTTATTGCCACGTATACATACACAAGAACAAATAAACAATATTACAAGTCAGGGTAATGATGTGTTTATAGGCACACTTATATCCTATTACTTACACACACACACACACACACACACTATTTTACAAAGCCAGAGAAACGAAGTGTTTATAGGTACATATCTATTTTTAACCTGCAAACATATATACAGACAAATATTTTGACAATAGAGTAGTATGTCTTTTCTAGATTTTTTGGGTAGTACTGAAAAAGGCTATTTTGTTTGGGGTTTTGGCAATTTCTTCTCATCTCAGACTGCGTCCACGTCTGGCTGCAGGCTTTCCAATCGGATAGGGTCTGTTTCTGCGGAGGACGGAGAACTCTTTCGTGTCCACTCGACATTCCAAAAGCCTATGTTTTTCTCCTCCTTTTGCTGTTGCTGCAACCGCTGCTTCTGAAGTCTATACCTCTCAGTCCACTCTTCTTGCTACTTCTTGATTTCAACCAGCATTTAATATGCTAAATGGTTGACCAAGATACGAGGCCACTCAATAGGCACGATCTAAGTTTTCGTCGATGACTTTGAAAGTGGAAGAAGAAGGAGCAGAGGCAACATAGGTAACCATAACAAAGGGAATGTCCCTTGTTACATAAGAACAGACCAGAAAAATTTTTGTACATTTTCAGGACCATTTTTTAAATTTTATACCCAAAGAAAAATGGTTAGGTATATCGATAAAATACACATCAAAACGATCAAAGTGGAATATAAACAAGTCACTGTACAACATTTTTGGAGACAAATGTGTGGTGTCGCTAGCTAATGTTTTAGAGTCTCCACACTTGGCACAGTCACGCAAGGGTTCTCCCAGAAAGGCCTTTCGGGGGTGTCCATGATGATTACAGTTCTTCCCTGGTTGAAGTGGTTCTCCTCTGTGTCGGGTTCTTCTTTTGGCACTGTAGCTAACACAGGTTTAACAGTTACTTTTTCACTGACCTTTTGAATTTATAACAAGTCTTAGGCATAGTTTGCCGTTTCTTTTGTCCAAGACTCGAAACCAAATATTTTCCAGTCATGTACATCCTGCCAGTGAAAGTGTAAATCGCATGCTACACGCATCTTCGTAAACATCTTCAGAGACTAAAATTTAACGAATCTTTCTTTACGTGGAGGTACACACGTTTCTAGATGAAAGCGCAAGACTTTTAACAGAATGAGTCTCTCGTGTACATTTAAAGGTACGACCCTCGTGATTTTTGTGGTTTTGTGAGTTACAGATCCTAAAGAACCCACAAGAATCGGCTGATAAGCGGAATCCCAGAAAAGAAGTCACTAAGACACATACCAAACGACGACCCAAAATCGTTGGATGCAATTCTTTTAAAAGTACTGGTAATCCGCCACAGTCTGAATACTGTAATTGATTTCCTTACAGTGCAGTTCTTGTATCACTAATGATAAAGGTCTTTGTATGGTACAAAGTTGTATTAACACTATTTTGATAAAAGTAATAAATGTGCTTTCTGAACAGAAACGGTTTTATTTCAGTACCGTACCAAAATTGTTTAATCACTAATTCATATAATACACGTCGCACAGAAGTTTCCTTTTGAAGCAAGATTTGTTCGTGTAAAAGATTTTTGAAATCTTCTAACTCTTTCTACGGATATCGGTGTTGTATGGCTAGAATGAGTAGCATAAAAGTATTTTGGTCCTCGGCCAGTTGACCAGTGTCAGACCATTACAAAGCTCTAAAATGAAACAGTCATCGTATCCCATTCAGGTACCAGTGGCTTAAACATTGGTGACGTATCGGATGCAAATGTTCTTTGCGTTGGACATGTATTTCGACAAACTCTAAGTAAATGCGTTCTCTCAACTCCACACAGGCAAATCGCAAATGTTCTCCTTTAAGGTACCCATCAAGAGGTTACTCAGGTCGTCGAACTAAAGATAGGTAGAGTGCACTTGACTTTATCACCTTCGCTCAAGTAGATAAATCTGGCTCTGGCTAGTTCTTCGGGAGTAGGTCCTCCCAGATATTTAGACCACATTGACACACTTTTTCAAAAGTTGACTGACGATTAGCTGTGTGGTTAAACGTACAATCCCGTTAAACGCGTAGGTGGTCACTATCAGATGTTGATCCTCTCCAGACTCAAAGGCTTCTTTCAATACTATAAAGTTCACCACTAGACTGGTGCGATAATTGAGAGTCAATCCTTTCCCTTTACACTTCGTGTGCACTTCTCCTTCGGGGTCTCGGTATTCGTATCCGTAATATTTGGGACTGCCACTGGCAAAACTTAGAGAATCTTGTCATCGGGGTGCTCGTCTGCCTAGGCTCCATATCTTAGTGAACGTGACCTAGGCGATCGATGTCGATGCAACTGTCCGTCTTAAAATACAGCACACAATCTTCAAACGTTGTGTCATTTTCCCCACAAACAATTCAACGTCACTTTGTAAACCGATCGTCATCTTTAGTTTTTCTCTATGTTGTCTAAAGTGAAGCCTACCTGATCAAAGTATTTATTTTTGAATTCCTTTTAGTCTTCGGGAGTGTGACACCAGAAAGGAACGCCACTGGTTTATTCTCTCAGTTTCAAACACGCATCCATGCAGTCTGCTAAAATGCCTTGCTGAGTCTTGTTGCCCATGCGGTACTGTTCTGTATTGGGAGGTGATAAATTTCGTACACTTCTAACAATAGGCATCTTAGATCCAGAGCTTTGAACAATTTTACGCTGACCCAAGTTCCTGTCAATACACGTTCTTTCTGGGTGAGCTGATAGAGTTGCTCTTGTTTGCCAGTTTCGTCCAAAGTACAGCACAAGGAAAACATCAGATTTGCTTGTCAATTGTGAGTTAAAACTGGATGCAACAAGTCCATTGAAGGTAAGACTACATTTAGTCAATCGTTCGTAATGTCGAGAGATGTCCAGGTTAATGTGATCCGTCAGCAAATGTGGGTGCACTGCGGTAAAATGACAATATTTGCACACGTAAGAACACAGCGAACATACGTCTAGATCTTTGATCAATTCTCCTTTCTCCTCGTTGGAGTTGTATAGCAAACATAAGGCATTCATCCGTCTTCCACACATACTGTCCCAGGGATTTACAGGATCCACCAACTTGTAAACATTCCACGATACATTTAAACGCGGGATCGGTTTTCAAACGTTCATCGTACTCATGTTCCCAAATTTACACTACGTGGTATGCTTTTTCTTCTAACTTGGAGCGTCGTACAAGTCTTCCATGGTACATTGTAAAAACCTATTTTTTGTGTAAAGTTGAGGGTAATATGATGGGCATCTGTGAAATAAGCAAACGTTAAATTCGTACACGATCTGAGGATTTTCTAAGCCCCAACCGTCCACCAAATACGTTCCAATTGTATTTTAACCTCTTCCGTTTCTAGCATGTTGGTCCATTTGTCTTCCTTGCCCCACAATGCATCTAGCGCAGAGATTTGATCGAGTATTGACGTTTGACAAACTTCGTCGTTTGAGGGCGTATGAAAACCATGGTCTTCTCGTTCATGAATAGTTTGTGCTACACTAAGAAACACGCTTTGGCGATGCTGCAGCCTATTTTCAAATGATATATCCCTCCGTGCTCCATGAATAATTCTCAAAAGTTTCCACATCATCGTCGTCCACATGCGATCGAAAATACTTCTTCCTGAAAGTCTAAGGGGTAAGTAGCATGAGTGTGATACCAAGCGTAGAAAGATTGTCGTTCCTCGGTATGCATGTTGTCAGGGTCGTAGTAGTGAGAATCAGGCAAATGCGGTAAAAGGGCATGTTGATTGGCTTCGGTGTTGAAAAGTGCGGAAAATACCCTTTGGCTATTTCGGTGATTCCAAATGTTTTAAGCATTTGACTCAAAGGCATGTCTAAGCAACTCATCGAATATTTCAACTGTACTTGTCCCACTGCATGGAAAAGAGTTTGGCTCCGTTCACAGTGTCAGTTTAAAACGTTCGGTGCTTTGTTCCTAGTAGTATTTCAGAAGAAATTGTCCGTCGTATCTCAAGAAATCCTGAGCCATCACCGTGGCATAGCGATGGATATCGCCGAAACGTTCGATTTCCTCTTGGATCCAAGTTTCGTCGATAGAGTCTAAGATACATTAAGCAAATTCTGTCAGCGTATTGTGTCCCCGAAAAATTTGTTCTCGTCCTCCAGGAATCTTGCTACAGTCGGGAAAATGACCAAAGATCGGTTCTTTTAGCACGCTGCCGGTCTCCTACATTTATTCTAAATCTTAAAAGATGAAATTGCCTATCTTCTTGTAGTTATCTTCATCTTCCTCTGCTGAGTCTGGTATTTTGAATGAAGTATTGCAGGTCCACAATTTGGTGACAAATAAGACATCGTATCTTTCCTGAACATACTTCAGAATCGGTACTACGTATGTCTTGTCCACAAGTAGGGCACAATCTCAGGAGTTTACCCTCAGATGCGGTAGGTCGTTGGTTCAAACACTAGTTGAGTCATACCAAAGACTTCCAAAAATGATACAAACAGCGGCCTCTCTGGGTGTTCAGCATTAAGAGATTATTGTTAAGAATAATCTGCCATGTGTTATGATAATGTGAATGTGTGGGACATCATCCTACAAGTGGTATGCATCGCTTTAAACTGCCACATTGCAGACATCGTAGCGGTATGACTGGAACATTTTTAAATCTACGTTACAAATCTTAATCACACAAATCACACAGGAGTTGACATGCTCAGGTGTTGGTAACAGACTTAGCTTTCAAAAATTGGCTGACAAGCAAGGCAATGAACTCGTTCTTGTCCATCGTCAAGACAGGGTCATGACGCTAAACATCGTTCACATTTCGATCTAGTGCTTGTGTTGCTCTCGATTGTTATTGCCCTAGTCACATTTCTCACAATAAAAACAGAATCTCAGGAATACAGTGATACTGGTAATGGCATAAAAATGTTCATCGTGATGATAAACGTGAATAAATGTTCCGTCTTTGAAATTGTTTCCTCGAAAGAACAGAGGTCCGCGCACTTCCTGATGGAATACTTTCAAGGTGTACCCTGAAGCTAAAATATCTTCCGATTTTTGGAATTCCGCATGTCCAGGTTGCTGTAGCAATAGTTCTGCTTTTCTTTCTTGTTTGGCTCGGTTAAATTTTCGAATATTCTGCCGTGTCGTTTTTGTCAGCAAACTTTCTTTGTACCACGATGGAATGGGCTAAACACATTTTGTCTTGTGGGTTGTTAATTCTGACTTTGCTGTGTTTGTTTATACGAAGTTCGTCCACCAATAACACCTTTTTGCGTCCGGTCTTTTTGGGAAGAGAAACGTGTGCTTTGTAATGTAAAACTTGTCGTTGGACTGCTCAACATGTTGAATCTTGTCAATCACTTTGGAAAGTGTCAGTTTTGCTGGGCTGCTAAGCTCGATCTAAACGGGGGACTTTAAACTGTCGTGATTCTTCTTCTTCCTGTCATTTTTTTGTACCCTTCGTCTCGCTGTTGCTGTTGAAATTCTTCTTTCTGCCTCTTTTCAATGTCATCGATCATAAAGGAAGGAGAAAGCAGCAAAGCTTCTGGAATCGGATAAAATTCTTGTGAAGAGAGAAAATCCGCCAAATCCCAATTTAAATCGGTCTCTTCTGGAAGTAAGACATTACTTTGGTAGCCCCTGCTATGCCACCAATAATCGTCTCCAGAGCTGGTGCACCCCAATCCATGTCTTCTAAGTTTCCGTCATATTCTAACTCTATAAAGAGAAAGTGACGTCATATGTAGCTCTTTTCGGATTGGAAGACAAACCCCGCACTGCGACCGAATTTCTAACGTGTTAGGACTGGTGAAAGAATTTAATCCGTTTTGATCACTTCGTTCACTTTATTCAAATTACCTGTTGTAATCATACGATGTGGATTAACTTAGAATCGTCTACTCTTCTATCGACAATCCAATTCAACCCGGACGATCCCATGTATGTCAAATACTCATGGACAATTACCAAGATCACAGAAACTGCCCCTTGGAAACGAAGGATCTATGTGGAGATACAATGCTGTGTGAAAAGAGTCTTAATCGACGTTCGAGAGATTAGGCCAAGCTTGGGGGTGAAAAGGTCCGTGTGATGCCGTCTATGTTAACTGAATGGTGTTAACAAAAATAAACAAAGGTCCTTTCAGGTTGCTTCCATTCCTTGGAAATGATATCTATTCTCGCTTGCCTAAAAATATTTAGTCTTTTTTTGTGATAGATTTATGTTCAAAAAATATTTGTATGTGTAATGTGTCTCTATCTCTAACCACTTTTTTATGTTTTTGTCTCCATTTTCACTAAAGTAACGGTTATTCAGGTCAATCCTTTGCCACACTGTTCCGCCAGATTGAGGTCAGCCCCTTGCAACATTGTTGCCAGTGTCCAGTACCGTGACGTCTACCCTGTTCAATTCATATTGTCGATATACAGTCCCTATACATTTAATTTTGTCCCTCAATAGTCCCAACCTATTTTCAATTTCCCTTGTTCTTCAATAGTTCCAACCTATTTTAAACTTTCCCTTGTCCCTCTATAGTCCTATCTATATTAAGTTTCCCCAGGTTACATTTCCATTGTCCCTATAGTACAAACTTAGTATTTTAACATCAAGATCTCATTGGCCATTAGGTATCCCCATTTACTACTCAACATAAACTGGGGGGGGGTAGATGGACATTATGACCTTGCTGATTAGTTCCACGAGAAATTAATTTGGTCGATATATATGATAGGAACATTCGTTTTATTCCTTTTCTTCATTTTTATTTTTCTCTCATTCACACTTAATACTTCATTTTCTTTCTTATCCAATTTTTTTTCACAATGAAACCGGAAGATGGCTAATCATTAGATATATCTGACACAAAAGTGTGAATTATGTGCCTGACAAGATATAAGTAACACATGGTACTATATTTTACTTTATCAAAGTATTGCAGAAATATGAAAACAATAATAAAGAAGAAGCATCCTGAAATATTGATACATACAAATCCAGTGAGCTACTAAGCAACACAAATGTTAACGTATTTTTTAAATTCAGTTAATTAATGGAATTAATATTTGAATCAGGATGTTCCCATGTAAGCTAAATATAGTTATATCTAGTAGAATCGTTCTTTGCAAGTTATTATGTATAAGAATGGATAATATGTTTCGTTCATTTCTTTTGTTTTCGTCAGCTGTACCTCTACCATGTATGAATTGTATTTATGCTTAATCTCGTGTATATTTTGTGATACATGAGCTGGCAATTACGTTCCGTTCCTTTCCGTTATATTGGTATTTCAAACGTTTGGCGTAATTAGATGATTGTTTAGCATTGGTATTCATAAATTAAACCGTCGCACTCTGATGTATGTTAGTCTGTTCTCTGTGTTTACACTTAACGGACCATTCGAAGGAGAGGACTGTATAAGCTGTTGAATTCAGTTCAAATATGAATTGCATAATAATTTACTGGTCGTTTAGAAGATACAATAAACTCTCGCAAATGAAGTCATTTCCACTAATGCTCTAAAAAACATTTTAAAAACAATTTTGAATTTAAAGTATTGTTTTAGCAATAGATCAGTAACGAAAAGTTATCTTCACATATGTGTAATTTACCTAATAAACTTGTAAAAAGGAAGAAACAGTCGAGGACTTAAATGACGATTGTTACAATAATAAGAGGAAATAATTGTTTAATTCCATATAATAGCTGTGTTCAGCTTTAAGGAAGAAACGCAAAAATATATAATATTTTGATAGTACTTGAAGATAAGGGAAGAATTCGCTTATATTTCTCGTTTCATGTAAGCGTTTGAATTAATGCGAGAATTGCTTTCCCCTCCTTTTCAAAGTAATCTACCAAATTTTATACCAATTGCCAAAAGACAATGACAATTTTTAAAAGGCACTAGACTACTCCATTTCTATTGAAAACTTAGAGATGATCTCAGCAATGCGTATTTCTCCAATAAAGCCAAAACGAAAAATCTGCCGATTAACTTCTTCATATGTGTTGTTTTGGTAGTAGTGATAATTGTTGCTGTTTTTGTTTTCTTGTTTCTAATGCTAATTTCATAGATACAGCATACGGACATTAAAAACTACTGCTGAAAATAAATTTCGATGCCATACAAATCGTTCCCAAAATAGTTCATATTGTTTAAGCTTTTATTTTCTGACCGGCTCTCATGATAATGTTTTCATCTTCTTCCTACGAGATTTCATAATAAGAAAATGTTTATTTCAACAGAGAATATTGATAACCATTAAACAAAATCATTCATTTCTTATCATTTGCATTACGTTTTATGTCAAGGGCAAACTTTAATTTACTGTTTACATTTGTGTACTCTTTTATTTACAAAACCACCTGTTTGAACATATGCCGTTTCAAACTTAAGAACGAAACTCTAAAATACTCAATTGTTATGTTAAACTACATTTTTCATGTATAATGCCACCTGTGAGGGAGGTTACTTTTAAAATTAAAGATCAGCAATATTTAACTTATCATGTGATGTCAGCACTCTCTAGTCCTTTTGTATCTTATGTATCTTTGGACCGCAGTAACAGCAGTGTGAATCATCTTTCTTTCTAAATTTTGTAGTAGACTCACACGGATAATGTTATAATAATCTCTTGGTAACGGACGTTATCTATCTTACTTGACTTTCATGAATTTGTGACTTTCATGATTTTGTGACTTTATCGAGAGTCAGTGCTAGTTGAATATTAAATGATTTGTTGTATAATATTGAATAAAAAGACATACTACCCAAAATCGTGTTGATTATTTAAAGATCTTTCTAAATACTAAACAAGAATTTAACCTTCCACATTTCTAAATTACTAATCTGACATTTTGTTTAAGAAACCGTTGTTTCAAAATTGAGAAGGACGGTTTTTATTGAGTGAAATTTGCAAGAAACAGTAACAGTCTAACACATACACTAATGAAGATAATGTTGCGTTAGGTATTATTTTATGTAGTTAAATATTTGTAATGGAAGTTGATATCGATGAGGTAACAGTTTGATTACTGATTGATACATTTCGTTACAGATGAATACTTACATTTGTATTACCAATAGGTACATTTTAATTACTAACAGGTAACTTGCTTATTTGATTCGATGTATATATATATATATATATATATATATATATATATATATATATATATATATATATATATATATATATGTATATATATATATATATATGTGTGTGTGTGTGTGTGTGTGTGTGTGTGTGTGTGTGTGTAAAGCATATGCAAGAAGGTTGTCTGCAAAGTAATCAAGTAGTTAGATTGATAAATAATTATGCTGCTGGGTAGGTGAATATTTAGGTATGTTCAAAGAAAATAATCTAACACAAAACAAATGATAACCTATGAGTTCCAAGGGTTAGAATTAGCAAATAAACGACATTCTTCCATAAGAGTTGTTTCCCTTTGTATTTACTATCACGGTTGTTACACAACTGATTTTAGAATTTTGAGACTAATTTAAATGTATTGACCTAAATACTCACGTTATACTAAGCTAGGTTGTTTACCCGATGCTTTAGGAGTATAATATGTTTAACTTCCTTGTTTGAGTGTGTAAACGGCATCAAGGCTACAACGAGGTCACATGAATACACATATAGTGTATACAATAAGTCACATGACGGATAACGTTTCTAAATATAATGGACGATTCAGTTTGGAATTTCACTTTGTTTTCTTTCTGTCAGATATGCAATGTTTCACAAAACGTTTTGAATGATGCCTGTTAATTCTTATTTGTAAATAGATATGTATCAAGTCATTCATACACAGTGTTTGTACAACAGGTATATATGTTTAACTTCAGAGGGTTTTTCCAATTTCATGAACTCTTGATTCACCACCTGGTTTATTTCTATTTTGATTGGTATGTCTTAATTCCTTTCTGGCAAACTTCATGTTTTAGGTCTAGAGACATAGACCAACGATGCCCTTTACTATCATGGGAACATTACACCATAATTGTTACTATTGTTACAGGGCGTAACAATGAAAGCATCATCAAGCATTTAAAGTCTACTAACTATAGTCATTACAGCCTCAGATATGATGAAATGTAGACATCGCGGCTATACGACATTATCAAGTAAACAAAATGTGGTTAACAAAAAAGTTGAGAGCCAATTCCATTTCGAGACATTTTCTATTATTTTGCCTTACAGCCTTAAAAGCAATAAATACTGTCTGACAAGCCAGGAAATATCGCTGTAGATCTCGCCGAGTCACGCGAGGGTATGTTTGATCCAGAAGGTACTTTAACGTGTGAGTTATGTCATTGTTAAGCCGCTCGTGACAAAATTTCTGCTCTTGATCCCTCTTCAGTGATAATGGAGCCACGATATTTGTAAGGGCCCTCTGTTTCCAATTTCTGTCCTCTGCCTTTAATCTTGGCTGAGATTTGTTTGCCACTATTTATCGTCAGCTTTATTTTCTCTTCGCTTATCTCCATGTAAAATCTGGAAGATGTTTAATCCAAGTTCTTCATTAAGGTGGCAAGCTCGTCTTCACTGCCCGCCGGCCCATCAATTTTGTATGCAAAGCGTACGTTGATGATGTTACGCCCTCCAGTGCTGACTCTGCCACAGTGGTTTTCCAGGACTTCGTTGATGATGCGCTCTAAGTAGATGTTGAAATGCATGGGTAACAGGAGACAGCATTCGCGTACTCCAACTGTTGTCTGGAAACAGTCCCCCGCATAACCTTTAGTAATTAATGCACTGGTAGTTGCTTGATGGTATTGGTTAACGTTTGACCCATGTTGTACTTCTTAATTGTAGCCCACAGTGCCTCATGCCACACTCTGTCAAAAGAGTTTTTGAAATCTACGAACACATGATTGATGTCTAGTTGATGTTGCGAGTATTTTTTACACAGAACCCTGAGACTGAATATTTGTTCTGGTGTACATCATCCACTCCGGAACCCTGTCTGTTCTTCAGCGATTGTTTATTCTCCTTGTGGTTACAGTATGTTCAAGATGATCTTCAGCATCACCTTACTAGCATAGCTGATCCAACGGATAGTTTTGTAATTTTGGCACAGCTTTAAATTGCTCTTTCTGGGGAGTGTTATAATCAGTGACTGGGTCCACTGTGTTGGTCATACACTTGTCTGCCAGATTTTGTTGCAGATTTTTGTTAGTAGCTCTATGACTGATTTCCCGACCCATTCGTGATAAGTTCAGCTGGAATCTTGTCTATTCCAGCTGCCGTCCCATTCTTCAGTGCTCTTATTACTGACTCCACCTCTTCTTTGAGAATGGGGAAGTCATCATCATTTGGGGAGTTTGGAACTTCAGTCACCTCTGGGTCTCATGTGGACGTATGGTTGTAGAGTATTGCACAATACACAGTCCATCTTTCTGCAATGTTACTTCCCTCTGTGAGGCATTTTCCATTTTCGTCTTGAATGGTAGTGACTCTTGGTTGCTTCTGTCTGGTGAGGTATTTTACAATTTGGAATGCCTTTTTGCTGTTATTTGTTATCAGACTGCTCTCTATTTCTGTGCACCTTTGTCCAATTCAATCCTCTTTCTTCAAGTTTTTCTGATATTCTTTTTATTCCTAGGTACTCCATTGCCCATGTTGTGTGTCTGGGGTTTCTTCGCGCATCACACAGATTCAGAATCTCTTCTGTAACCCAGGATGTTTACCTTGGGCGATGGAGGTCAATAATGTCCTTGGCAGCTGTTGTCATGACAGTGTTGAAAGTTTCTGTCATCACTTTAAAATCAACATCCATCACAAGTAGTGGAGGAAAGTTTCCTCCAACTGTGGCTTGGAATGACTTGCAAATTTTAGTGTCCTTCAGTTGAATTTGAGCCTGATTTCCTTCAGTCTCACTCGGATGCTGATAATATCGAAGTCGTGATCACTCCCAACATTAGCACCTTGGAACGTTCTTGTTTTTATTTTGTATTGATGCCAGATCGGTAATGGTTTTGAAACAATATGTAGTCGATCTGGTTATGATGGATTCCATTTTGTGTGCCATGTCCAGCATCATGAAGCTTTATGTTTGCCCAGGGTGATGGGTAGTACCAAGTTGTTGTAGATTGCTAATTCGAGCAGCCGTCTCTCTCTCTCTCTCTCTCTCTCTCTCTCTCTCTCTCTCTCTCTCTCTCTCTCTCTCTCTCTCTCTCTCTCTCTCTCTCTCTCTCTCTCTCTCTCGTAAGCACGTTGCAATAAGGTCCACAATGACAATCCCAGCCTATTAGAGCATCTTTGCCAACTTCGTAATTCCTGTCTTTTTGTATGATGAGGATGTATTTTTTACTTACCATGTTTAGAATACCCTGGAGTTTGTAGAAAAACTCCTCTATTTCTTCATCATTATGATCAGTAGTTGGAGCATAGACTTGAACAATTGGTATGTTTCAGGGAGATGCTTTTACACGAATGGAGATGATTCTGCTAGATATGGGGCGACATTCAAGTACAGATCCCTTGATGGCTTTGTTTACAAGGAAGCCTACTCCTTTTATGGACTTGTCCAACTCTCCACTATAGTAGAATACATGCGCAACTTCAGTTTGGTGTTCTCCTAGGGCTTTACATCTGACTTCACAGAGTCCCAGAATGTGCCATGTGTAGTGTTCCATCTCATGTATCAACTCTTGAAGTCTTCCAATTTGCGATAGAGTTCTAATGTTCCAGGTTGCGATGGCGATGCTATCTCTCGCTCTGATTCTATACAAAGTACCAGTAGCACAATTGTCTCCTCTGTCATGGTCCTTGTTGATCAGGGGGACGACCGATCCGGTATGGTAACTTCAGATTTGTCCAGCAGTATGAGTGTCTCTTGGGCAAAAGTCGTCTGGCGGAGCCCACCCTTCTCCAGACCAAGGAGTTCCCAGAAGGGGACGTAAAACATCGTCCAAATGCCTTAGGGTCACCACTCTTGATTGTCTTTTAGGGTTTACTCCCTAAGCCTTTGGCTAACCAAAGCCATCTTGCATGGTAGCAGGAGACTCGTGTATAGGCGGGTACGTCCATTTCCCGAGCAGAAAAAGCATCTACCATATATATTCCAATGGAATATAGATGCACGTACATTAATAAAAAGTGAATATTTGACATTTAAGGGTATGTGTATAGATTTTCAAAAGGAAATTATAAAAAGGCAACCATTACTGAAATAGTCGGTATGGAACAGCTTCAGTACCTGTGTGACTTTACAATAGAATTAATTAGTAGAAAGAACAATATAGGCCCTGATCTGCAGTCGCATTATGAGACGGCAGAACAGGGTCTATGCTGTTGACACTTAAGTGAAAGTTCACAAGAGTATAATAATTATGTCAATGGCATATTACTTAAAGATATATTAATGAATTAAAACACGGATTTCCTGTGAATGTGTTAATCATTGATAACAAAAGTGACACGTAGGAATACGACCTTGATAGCCACATTAATTGCTTTTATTCAACGGGAGTATTTTTTCACGTCAAATAGAATAGGATTGTAGGGATATGTGTTTGGGATAGTTTGTCTAAGGCCCTGTTGTTAATCAATCTTATTATCTTACTTTCATCACACAACAGCTCTGTCCGGAAATATATATTACCAATTTTGTCAGGAACTTGTATGGTGGCGCCGCCACACAAATGAAGTAGCAATTTGCTGGAAAAAGGAAACAATACTTTGCATCAGACAAAAGAAAGCATGTTTAATTCCGGTTATCATAAAGCTGTACACTAGAATGTTAAAGCATTTAACTCAGGTTGAAACCGAAAGGATGCATGATGTATTACTAAAGCTAGATGAGTCATCAATCATTTAAAGTCAAAACTATTGTCATGTCGACTATAATTTCAAACAAAACAATCAGGAAGAAAATAGTTCAAGCATGAATCAAAACAATTTATTACTTGAGACTGATATGTATAGAACACTGAATGTTAAACGTATGAGATATTTATAACTTAGAAACATAAAATAATGTTTGAAAAGAGTTACCTTTCTAACTGTACTGAATAAGTATTTATAATCAGGCAAGTAGTTGACGGCGATACAGTTAGTTACAAAATGGAGGACCCATTAAGAAGATGTATGAAAGACACCTTTTAACGTACAAGTTATAATATATATATATATATATATATATATATATATATATATATATATATATATATATATATATATATATATATATATATATATATATATATATATATATATATGACACAATGTGATCTCTCTCTCTCTCTCTCTCTCTCTCTCTCTCTCTCTCTCTCTCACACACACACACACACACACACACACACACATATAATTAAAGATAATGTATTTACTCGTCAAATGGGAGATGTAAAATTAATCGTGTACTACAAGCTGAAACGAGTACGACGTTTAAATATGACAGACGTGGATAAAAATAATCTTAGAACATGACAAATTTAAACATGCAACATAAGGAACATACAATAATCGTGTCAAGGCAATTACAATACAGAAGGTACACACACTTATCCTATCAAGGCGATCACAATACAGAAGGAACCTCAAATATATGTGTCAAGCGACTACAATACAGGTTATGTTCTACCAGGGAATGAATGCCATCACAAAAGAAAGGAAAGGAAATGAATGGAACATACATGACGTTACATTATACGAAGTTGATTTAAACAATTAGAGCCTAGTCAACCAGATTCTAAATCAAATAAGTATCAGAAAAACACCTGAAAGTATTAATGTAATCACAAGAATATTACAATTTCTATCGAACTGCATTCAATGAAGGTATAACAGTCATGCCAACTACCCAATCAACAATACATATTACATCTTCAATAACTGTTTTCTATGCACACTATTAAGACATCTATAAAATATTCAGCTATAAAGAATTACCCAACGATGATCTCAAACCAGTTGAAATGCGAAGATGTGTTATTATATACGGATGCAGTTAAATCCAATAAAACTTTAGATAGGAAGATGTTTACGATCCATATTTTTTTAATTATAACCATGATTTTACATTTAACAGTAATTTTGTAAACGGTACAGTCAATATTTGAGACGGTTGTTCTAGAGAGCACGTGTATTGAATGCTCAGAGGGATTTTGTAGAATGTTAAATATGCAAGAAACAAAATATTGCTGGAAGAAATTGAAGACGGGAGTAAGATGAAGAATTACATGAATATGTATAAAATATGTGGAGAGAGGCTTGATGTACTAGAAAAGTTAATGTTTTGCTGTTGCTGGAATCAGACCATTAGGATGTTGAAAAGTTCTTTTGAAACCAAATTACGCGTTCTTAAGTGAGTTATACATTATTGTTGAGAGGTCCTTATACATTGAGTATGTATGTATGTATGTATGTATGTATGTATGTATGTATGTATGTATGTATGTATGTATGTATGTATGTATGTATGTATGTATGTATGTATGTATGTATGTATAAGAGTTGCAATGCAATTAATACAATTATTACATTAACATAAGTCAGTAAATTAGGTTGCTAATATCTTGATTTTTTTAATGTCCGTAGATAAGTAAAAAAGAATTTAAAAAATGGACTATCTCAAATCGGCAGATTATGTCCAGAAATATATTATAATTATTGTCGGAAGTTTATCCTTAAAATGACAAAGTTAGATATTTTCTACATATTGTTTACTTCGAAAATACATACGCCAAAGAAAAAGCATTGGCATACTAATATTTCGTATTTAAACTACACCACCATAATGTAATCCACATGAAATAACAATAAAAACAACAAAAAAAAGATAACGCAGTATAACACAAAACAACACAAAAGAGCAAACAAACCACCAACACGTGAGAGATGTCTGTACTAGTTTGAAACATCTGATAGCAACCTAATCCTCATCGAAATGCTCCTTTCATGTTAACTTGTTTCATTCGCTAGATGCATACCTGTTCATTTCATGAGCTAAATAATAGACTAAAGCATTTAAAACATCATACGCGCAGCATTTTCCTTTTTTCTGCAATTTAATCTTGTACAATAACTTGGTTAACCTATATTAGGCAAGTTTGAACATATCACATATCTAACAAATAAAAGTGTACTTGGTTGAATCTCTTTTACAGACGTTATTAAATATATATTTTTGGTAACTACACCTAACAGCTCCATAAAGATGTATTAAATTTACAGGACTTTGTTATCTTTTCAAACGATATGGTCCTCATAAAGATGGAAAAGGGAACAATTTGCTACAGAAAAGGAAATACAAGGAATAACCGTAAAGTTCACTTCATTATTTGGATTTAAAGAACAAGGTGTAGTGGCAAAGCGTTTAGCAAACTTGGTCAATGCTATTATTGACTTCACGAAGCTACATATAATGTAATTCAAACTTTCAAAGCTAAGACGATCATAACAGTCTGATTTTTTAATAAACTTCTAATGTTCAAGAGAAATGCGAGCACTGATTCATGGCAGCTGTGAATTGTGTCAAGATTTATATTCTTACAATTGTTGTAGGCAATAATCAGTAAAGATTTCAACTGTTTGCAAAAAACATAACAACTAGCAAGCAGGATATATATAGGAAGAATTCATCATTACACATCACATGTTTGTATGTATGTATGTATGTATGTATGTATGTATGTATGTATGTATGTATGTATGTATGTATGTATGTATGTATGTATGTATGTATGTATGTATGTATGTATGTATGTATGTATGTATGTATGTCTTTCGTGCTTGTACTGCTCAATGTGTACATAATCATGACATTATTATACTCGAATCTACTGAAGCCGATAGCAAATATAATATTGCGGTATAGAGAACGAGTCAAGGGTCCAGAAACGTTATCTCTTGAGGTCATACTGAGATTCTAATTGTTACTAATTAAGAAGAACATATTAGCATAACTACAGTTATTTCAAAACTTAAATTGTGCATATTCTATTTTTATATTAGAAGCATGACTGAAGTTTAAGTACGCACTCAAATCAAGTATGTTCGTGAAATAATGATCTGGATAAATCCAATTATTTTTTCGCCCAAAATAGAAGGTTAGGAACTTTAGAATAAAATCAAGCGCCACTATAAAATGAGAACTACACTTGAACTTTGATTTTAAAATTCGTATTTAATTTTTTTCATATAAGTACACATCTTTGTAAACATTGAAACAATATTTGCACAGAGATTTTCAGCGTACCGATGCTGAAAGGCAATTAAGTCCTTCTCGAGACGTTTAAGTGGTGGATAAAGTTAGCGATTTAACGGTCTGATTTAGATGTAAAAAACAAAAGAAGCAAAAACACAGCAAAATTTACTACTTAAATTGTGCAATCTGTATTGGTCCTCAATCACTAAAATAAAACTGTCCCCATTTTAGTCTCTGTTTTTAAATAAAAATACATCTGCGACAATTAAACAGGATAATGAAAATTAGTGATCGTATATTATTTTATTCTAGTAAACTCGTCACCGATAAGGTTACACATCCTAGTTACTTGTTATTGTCCAGTGGTTCAAGGTTACATTGGGCCGAATGAAACCACAACAAAGGAGTTTCAGTACTGGTGATTTTCCCTACGCAACGTGTTGATCGTTACGGACGACGTTATGGATGCGCAAAGGGATGACGTTTCCCCATTTGGCAGATACAAAATAGAAAAACGAGATGTTCCTCATTACATGGGGAATTCATATTTGTTCAGTGTGTGACATATTTTGTGCGAACTGATACAAAAATCCTAGTAAGTCATATTGCCGTAATAAAAGTACGGGAAACAAAAGCTTATATCTCCAGTTTTAGCACAGTTCCTCCGTCTGATATCTATAAATCATTGATTTAAAAAAATCCATTAATATTCCAAACACAATGTTCTTCCTGCTAGACTATTTAACTTCTAGATTTGTTTCGTATGATATAAACAAAAACATAATTTCGTCATCGCATACGAATCGTCAAACTTTGATTATTTGCTTGGTAAGAAAATACCCGTACAATTGATGAAAATAATTTCCTGTTTTGTCGACAATGAGGAACTGTTTTTATTCTTTTGCAGAATGAACAAACAACAATAATTGTTATGTTAGTATCTTGTTAATCCGAGGTTTTGACGATCTCGTTTCATAATTTTGGCATTGGATGCGACGTCTCTCGAATGAATCTTACTTGAAGCGTCATAATCTACGCCAAAGTCAGCTTATATCAATATCACTGTAACATACATACATACATACATACATACATACATACATACATACATACATACATACATACATACATACATACATACATACATACATACATACATACATACATACATACATACATACATACATACATACATTTTCAGTGATTTTCAGGACATGAAAAATAAACGTAACATTTGTAGACATTTCAAATGAAATTGATGAATGTAAAGAATAATTTCAATCGTTTGCTTGCCTGCAAGAAAGATGATATAAATTTCATTAATATATTTAATTCATGTACAATGTGGAACCGAGATGGCTGTTCGCCTGGTTGTTAAAATATTATATTGGAGAAGTCATTTTTAAGACCTAATAATAAAGTCTTATTCCTTTCAGTAAATTTGGAATCTAATGTAAGCTAAAAAGACGAAACAGAAAACAAATTCAAAGAAAAAGCTTGAAAGGCTGGACATTCAAAAGTTAAATCTTCTTATTGCTCATTTACTCATTTTGAATTCCAAGAGATCAACACTCTAAGGTAATGACGTTTCTCTTCATTCGTTGTCGCTATTTTTCCTGAAAATGCAGTGTAACCGCTTCTAATGCTAAGAAATAAATTATTGTCTCTCTGTTTGACATTTATTATCCACGACAGACACAAGTACTAGTGGATGGTATTTTATTCGCATATTGTGCTTAAGTGGATATCTTCAGATATAAAACTTTGTTGATTCATTTCCATTCAAAATGGAGTTTTCAATAATGCAATTATTGTATTCTTTGAAGTCCGAAGCTTTTCAAAATAATTATCCCAATGCCAAAATTCAACTATATCGCCCATTTCTGATTTTGGGATTTTTTGTGTAGCGGACGAAAAGTAGTGGAACAAACTTGGGGTATTCATGTTTCACCATTTAATAATTTCTTCGGTTTTAGTGCTTATTTATTCCTTTATGGGAAATCAGTGTTTTGAAGATAGTTCTTACATTAATTAACTTCTTATTATGTACAGGTGTTATTCATACTGAACCAGAGTCACAGGGTAAAGTTTGTAAAATGGACGTGTCAGAATTTGTAATTATTTAGTATGTAATAATTTATACAAATATTTAGTAATTTCAGATATGAATTATTATCTGTATTAAGAGTTTAGTAGAAGACATGAAATATACATCTACAGTTTAGAATTGCACACTTATAAATATACAAATTTGAAGCAAGAAAAACAATACCAGTGCGAAATTAGATACTAGTGAATGTGGGGTCCTTCGCCTGTTTACGGAAATTATGTGGTACTAGGGCGTTTAAGAACCCTTAACCCGATGAATGCTTCTTTTGTCATTGGATAAAGGGGACAATCTGTTTCCAGGCCAAACAAACAGTATATTCGGTTTTACCTCTCTGTTGAGATTAACTTGTACCAGCTGAGCAGTTTAGTTCCCTAACTCAAAGTGACGTCAAGAATTTTACACATACCTCTTTGTAAGTCGTTGGTGTGACTCGGCCTGGAATCGATCCCATGACCTCCCGCATCCGAGGCATACTCTCTAATCAAAATGGAGTCCTGGAATTAAAACTGAAACTTAGAAACAAAATTTGTATTTAAAACAAAAGGGATTTCTCTCTCTCTCTCTCTCTCTCTCTCTCTCTCTCTCTCTATCTCTCTCTCTCTCTCTCTCTCTATATATATATATATATATATATATATATATATATATATATATATATGTGTGTGTGTGTGTGTGTGTGTGTGTGTGTGTGCGGTGGGTGGGAATATCGACTGACTTCATTTGCATAGAAAAGATCAATTTAAAAGTAACAAATCCTAAAAATAGACTCAAACTTATTGTAAGGATAATCGATATTGACGAAGGACAAGAACGAGTTCATTGCCTTGTTTGTCAGCCAATGTTTAAAAGCAAAACCTGTTTCCAACACCTGAACACACAAGGTTCACCTCGGAATAGAGCATGTCAACTCCTGTGTGATTTGTGTGATAAAAATTTGTAACGTAGCTTTAACAATGTTCCAGTCATACCGCTACGATGTCTGCAGTGTGACAGTTTAAAGCGATGCATACCACATGTAGCATGATGTCCCGCACATTCACATTATCATAATACAAGGCAGATTAGTCCTAACAATAATCTCTTAATGCTGAGCACCCAGCGAGGCAGCTGTTTGTGCCATTTTTGGAAGTCTTTGGTATGACTCAACCAGTGTTTGAACCAACGACCTACCGCATCGGAGGGTAAACTCTTGAGATTGTGCCCTACTTGTGGACAAGACATACGTAGTACCGATTCTGAAGTATGTTCAGGAAAGATATGATGTCTTATTTGTCACCAAATTGTGGACCTGGAATACTTCATTCAAAATACCAGCCTCAGCAGAGGAAGATGAAGATAACTAAGAAGATAGGTAATTTCATCTTTTAAGATTTAGAATGAATGTAGGAAACCGGCAACGTGCTGAAAGAACCGATCTTTTGTCATTTTCCCGATTGTAGCAAGATTCCTGGAGGACGAGAACAAATTTTTCGGGGACACAACACGCTGACAGAATTTGCCCAAAGTATCTTAGACTCTATCGACGAAACTTGGATCCAAGAGGACATCGAACGTTTCGGCAATTTCCATCGCTATGCCACGGTGATGGCTCGGGATTTCTTGGGATACGACGGACAATTTCTTCTGAAATACTACTAGGAACAAAGCACCGAACGTTCTAAATTGACACTGTGAACGGAGCCAAACTCTTTTCCATGCAGTGGGACAAGTACAGTTGAAATATTCGATGAGTTGCTTAGACATGTCTTTGAGTCAAATGCTTAAAACATTTGGAATGACCGAAATAGTCAAAGGGTATTTTCCGCACTTTTCAATACCGAAGCCAATCAAGATGCCCTTTTACCGTATTTGCCTGATGCTCACTACTACGACCCTGACAACATGCACATCGAGGAACGACAATATTTCTCCGCTTGGTATCACACTCATGCTACTTACCCCTTAAACTTTTAGGAAGAAGTATTGTCGATCGCATGTGGACGACGATGATATGGAAACTTTTGAGAATTATTCATGGAGCACGGAGGGATATATCATTTTAAAAAAAAACCTGCAGCATCGCCAAAGCGAGTTTCTTAGTGTAGCACAAACTATTCACCTACGAGAAGACCATGGTTGTCATACGCCCTCAATCAACGAAGTTTGTCAAACGTCAATACTCGATCATTTCTCTGCGCTAGATGCATTACTTGTGGGACAAGGAAGACAAATGGACCAACATGCTCGAAACAGAGGACGTTAAAATACAACTGGAACGTATTTGGTGGACGGTTGGGACTTAGAAAAATTCTCAGATCGTGTACGAATTTAACGGTTGCTTATTTCACAGATGCCCATCATATTACCCTCAAATTTACACAAAAAATAAGTTTTTTACAATGTACCATGGAAGACTTGTACGACGCTCCAGGTTAGAACAAGAAGCATACCACGTAGTGTAAATTTGGGAACATGAGTACGATGAACGTTTGAAAACCGATCCCGCGTTTAAATGTATCGTTGAAAGTTACAAGTTGGTAGATCCTGTAAATCCCTGGGACAGTATGTGTGGAAGACGGATGAATGCCTTATGTTTGCTATACAACTCCAACGAAGAGAAAGGAGAATTGATCAAATATCTAGACGTATGTTCGCTGTGTTCTTACGTGTGCAAATATTGTCACTTTACCGAAGGGCACCCACATCTAATGGATCACATTAACCTGGACATCTCTCGACAACACGGACGATTGATTAACTGTAGTCTTACCTTCAATGGACTTGCTGCATCCAGTTTTAACTCACCATTGACAAGCAAATCTGATGTTTTCCTTGTGCCGTACCTTGGACGAAACTGGCAAACAAGAGCAACTCTATCAGCTCACCCAGAAAGAACGTGTATTGACAGGAACTTGGGTCAGCGTAAAATTGTTCAAAGCACTGGATCTGAGATACCAATTGTTAGAAGTGTACGAAATTTATCACTTCCCAATACAGAACAGTACCACATGGGCAACAAGACATTTTAGCAGACTACATGGATGCGTTTTTGAAACTGAGACTATAAACCAGTGGCGGTCCTTCCTGGTGTCACACTCCCGAAGATTAAAGGAATTCAAAAATAAATACTTTGAGCAGGAAGGCATCACTTTAGACAACATAGAGAAAAACTAAAGACGACGATCGGTTTACAAAGTGATGTTGAATTGTTTGTGGGGAAAATGACAGAACGTTAGAAGATTGTGTGCTGTATTTTAAGACGGACAGTTGCATCGATATCAATCGCCTAGGTCACGTTCACTAATATATGGAGTCTGGGCAGACGAGCACCCCGATGACAAGATTCTAAGTTTTGCCAGTGGCAGTCCCAAATATTACAAGACCCCGAAGGAGAAGTGCACACAAAGTGTAAAGGGAAAGGATTGACTCTCAATTATCGCACCAGTCAAGTGGTGAACTTTATAGTATTGAAAGAAGCCTTTGAGTCTGGAGAGGATCAACATTTGATAGTGACTACCTACGAGTTTAACGGGATTGTACGTTTAACCACACAACTAATCGTCAGTCAGCTTTTGAAAAAGTGTGTCAAAGTGGCCTAAATATCTGGGAGGACCTACTCCCGAAGAACTAGCCAGAGCCAGATTTATCTACTTAAGCGAAGGTGATAAAGTCAAGTGCACTCTACCTATCTTTAGTTCGACGACCTCAGTAATCTCTTGATGGGTACTTTAAAGGAGAACATTTGCGATTTGCCTGTGTGGAGTTGAGAGAACGCATTTACTTAGAGTTTGTCCAATGCAAAGAACATTTGCATCCGATACGTCACCAATGTTTAAGTCACTGGTACCTGAATGGGCTACGATGACTGTTTCATTTTAGAGCTTTGTAATGGTCCGATACTGGTCAACTCCCTGAGGACCAAAATACTTTTATGCTACTCGTTCTAGCCATTCAACACCGATATCCATAGAAAGAGTTGAAAGATTTCAAAACTCCTTTGCACAAACAAATCTTGCTTCAAGAGGAAACTTCTATGCGACGTGTTGTATATGAATTAGTGACTAAACAATTTTGGTACGGTACAGAAATAAAACCGTTTCTGTTCAGAAAGTACATTTATTACTTTCATCAAAATAGTGTTAATACAACTTGCTACCATACAAAGACCTTTATCATTAGTGATACAACAACTGCACTGTAAAGAAATCAATTACAGTATTCAGACTGTAATTACCAGCACTTTTAAAAGAATTGTATCCAACGATTTTAGGTCAGTATTAAAAATGTAAGTATATATCAGTAGTCAACATGTAAGAATATATCAGTAGTCAAAATAGAAGTACCCATTCATAGTCAAAATGTAAGTACTTATCAGTAGTCAACATGTAAGTACCTATCAGTAGTTACTTACATGTTGATACTTACATGTTGACTACTGATAGGTACTTACATTTTGACTACTGATAGGTACTTACATTTTGACTACTGATATGTACTTATATTTTGACTAAAGATATATACTTACATGTTGACTACGGATAGATAATTACATGTTTGCTACTGATATGTACTTACATGTTGACTACTAATATATACTTACATGTTGACTACTGATATATACTTACATGTTAACTACTGATATATACTTACATGTTGACTACAGATAGGTAATTACATTTTCATAGGTGCTTACATTTTTGACTACTGATACACACTTACATTTTGACTACTAATAATACTTACATGTTCACTACTGATATATACTTATATGTTGACTACTTATATATACTCAGATGTTCACTACTGATATATACTTACATTTTGACTACTGATATGTACTTACATGTTGACTACTAATATATACTTACATGTTGACTACTGATATATACTTACATGTTAACTACTGATATATACTTACATGTTGACTACAGATAGGTAATTACATTTTCATAGGTGCTTACATTTTTGACTACTGATACACACTTACATTTTGACTACTAATAATACTTACATGTTCACTACTGATATATACTTATATGTTGACTACTTATATATACTCAGATGTTCACTACTGATATATACTTACATTTTGACTACTGATAAGTACTTACATGTTGACTACTGATATATACTTACATTTTGACTACCGATAGATGCTTACATGTTGACTACTAATATATACTTACATTTTGACTACTGATATATACTTACATGTTGACTACTGATACATACGTACATGTTGACTACTGATACATACGTACATGTTGACTACTGATATATACTTACATTTTGACTACTGATATATACTTACATTTTGACTACTGATACATACTTACATGTTGACTACTGTTAGGTACTTACCTTTTAACTACTGATATGTACTTATATATTTTGATTAATTGTAGGTACTGTTTGACTGCTTATAGGTACTTATATTTTGATTACTAATTTATACTTCAATTTTGATTACTGATAGGTACTGTTTGACTGATTATACGTACTTATATCTTGATTACTGATATTTACTTACATTGTTATTGCTTATAGGTACTTACATTTTGATTACTGATGGATACAGTTTGAATATCTTGATTACTGATATTTACTTACATTGTTATTGCTTCTAGGTACTTACATTTTCATTACTGATAGATACAGTTTGATTACTTATAGGAAATTACATTTTGATTATTGATATATAGTTACATTTTGAATACTGATATATAGTTACATTTTGGTTACTGAAAGATACAGTTTGATCATTATAATACTACTACAACTTTTGTTTTGAAGATGATATATTTAGTCTTGAGATTCTAATGTTTGGCACGAATTGCTCAAGGTTGGTTAATAATTCAAGGATGTTAACGATAACTTTTGATGATCCCTTGTTCCAAACAAGAAATCGTAACTTACCTGTGAACAATTTTACGTAACTGACTTTGGAACAATAACCCGTGTGTCTCTAGTTTATGGCTATGTCAATTAACTGGCTGGACACTCTCATACATTTTGACATCGAGAAATTATAGTCTCAGGGTCTAACATACCCATGTTGAACTCTAGTTTTAATTCTACAACGTGACAATCGATAACAATAATATACAACAAGCAGAACAGAAGATTATATCTCTAGATTCTACAAAGAATGGTTGATAATACTAGGTCGAAATAATGTTAAATACAAATAAGAATATTATATAGGTTAAATAATTTTTAATTCATACACTACTGAGATTCAAAGACAGGCCAAATGGTAAATGACAATTATCTCCTTGCTTTCGGGTACCAGTCCTTATCACCTGTAGAATTAAGAGATATTACTTTCCGTTCTGTTTATTGTAAGTTGTAATTCTATATAATAATAACTTCTTCAATTTGTGAACATTAGCCAATCATAAAGGTCACTAATTTACATTTTCCATCAGTAATAGTGTCACTCATGACTCCAGCTGACCGATGGTTGAGCCAATGAATTTATGAGCATCTATCAGCGTAACATATGAAACTTAATTTCATTATTGTTTCTCGTGCATGACAGTAACCCATAACACGATCGAATACAACATCAAATATGTCATTATGTTGTACACAAGAGGTCTATAGACTTATCAGATCGCATATCGTTTTCATATCTTTGGTATACATTCCATCCAATCATAAATTGAATATATCATTCAATCAGCAATACATCATGCACATTCCTGAGTTGGTTTTGTTAGGGTTTCTAAACAATAGGTAACAAATATCAAGAATTCATAATATGACCTTTTATTTTCCCAATCACGCATTAGACATAAACTTCCGCTTGTATCACGTCTATTCCCTTTCGCTTTATTAGTGTTGAGTTTCACCATAAGAAGTTTCCCTACAGCAAACATTTAGCTAACTACGGGATAGAGATGGTTTTTTAAACTCTGGTTATTTTCATTCAAGATTTTTCTGATAATTCTGAAAATATTAAAAAAGCCAATTTATTGCTGTGTAATTCTATCGAAAGGAAAGACATTGCATTGTTTAAACATAATGGTGTACCTTTAACAGAAACGTTTATGTATTAGAAGCTAGTCTCAAACCATATTGCAAAAAAATCAAGCATTTTTAAATATTTCATATAACACGCTTATACAAATCAAAACTGATTCCCACACTTTGTCAGCAAATCATGTGGGATCCAGGAATAATGATGGATCCTGTCAAAAGAAAACGTGGAGTATACGTATCACGTATATGAACTTTTCTTATTGTTTAGCAGTATATGTGTCTTTTTATAATTATATCTTGATACCACGTATTTGTAAAAATAACAGAAATTGTTTCGTCTAGATATATGTTCTTTCACTTCTATTCTAACTCACAAATTAAAAATTAACGCATTTCCTTGTCAATTTTAAATGTAAGTATATCTCATCTTTTATTTATTTTTCAATGACAACAGAAATGAGTAATGTAATTTGAAAACTAATATTAAGCACATGAGTTTCCGTATTATCAGTTTCACTTGTAATCATATCAGATGAAATGTTTCATAAACTTTTTATTGTAATGTTAATATGTATGCATTGTCTGGAGAAAAAAAAAACAAATATCAAAGCAAAGAGAAGTCTGGTTCTAGGTGCATGGTTATTTCTTATCGAACATAAATATTTTTGTATTAATATTTCTTTAGGTTTTGAGAAATAAAACTGCACAGATGAATTTTGATCTGTTTTAAGTCGAACGTTAACATAATCAAATCCTTTTGATTAAATTGGTACTTAGCCACGGAACCATCCTGTTTGTGCTGGTATGTTAAAGTTAGGTGATTGAATGAAATTAATTACGGGAACAAGTTTTAAAAGACGCCTGCTCATATATAAATTGTACTCATTAAAACGTTTTAACTTAAAACCATGTTTTCTTATCTCTGTTGCTGCGCAAATACCATTGGTTTATGTCAACATGGAGATATCACCGGAATGGAGGTTTAGTGGGCACCTATCAGGGAATGTCTGTCAGAATCAAGGTTTTGTATAAACCATTGATAACATATATGAGTATTTTGTTATTTTACCTCAAAAGAATAGTTACCTGGCGAACTTTTTTAAGTTACTATGCTTGTGGATGGAACTTTTTGTATGTATTCTACAGCATCAAACACAACCCGTGTAAACTAAACCGGATCAAATATGCACAGACCCTTTCTCGTATGTTCTATGAGCTATGTTAGATGAATTTATTTCAATATTAAAATAATAAATAATAGCTGGACTGATATATTTATCGAAGTGTGTGCATGGGGCTAGAGTATTGTTATGCAAGTTTGGAAAGTTTTTACTTACAACACCAACTTTAGTAGCAATAGATTTTTTAAAAACAAAATTGTCTTTTTTAATGCAATGCATTTTCTCTGCCGCGGTATTAATATTTGTGTTAACAAGATTTTGTCATATGAAATAGAACACACAAATGTTTGGTAACCAATTTCCGTGATTTCAAAAAGTGAACTCTATATTGGGATGAAAATGCAAAGTTATGATACTAAAAATTTGTATTGTAAAAGTGATACATATATCCTGACAAAGCCAGGTTACTAACTCATATTGCTTCATCAATACCTGTTAGGTGTCGTATCTTGCATCTGTAACTTGGCAATTTATTATTATTTTTTATTTCTGTTTTACAATAATATGCACTTCTTTTGACACATATTTGGCAGATTTTATAACGCATGGCTCTCTCTTAAATTATGATTTTATTATCATTGAAACAGAGTTCTTGTTGTCTAAAACGTGGTATAAATTCAGAAGGAGGATTACAAGTTTTATGTCTTACTTAGTTTTCCTACAGCAATCACCCTTCTACGCACACCTTCCATACAAACGCTGTTGAGTAATGTTTTCAGAAATGCTAAGAACTGTAATATGTTTTATCCACTTTTAACCATATTTACGATTCTTGATTTCTTTATCCGAGTTTTGTTGCTACGTGTGGAAATTCGTATATCGTAAGATATACACTGTATATCTACAATGAAACGAACTACTTCTTTTGGAATATTCTAAAACGTTTTGTGGCTTTTGCGGCGAATGTTTACAAATTAAAATAAATTCCCCAATATCTTCAAAACGGAAAGTTGCAAGGCAAGTATGCCTTCTCTGGAAGTTTTAAAGAACCGCGTAGTTCACAATGACGAATTATTACGAAAGTAACATTTGACTTCAGGTCATTAAGATTTTTCTTAGCTTTTGTGTGTTGATATTGTCGTAGAATTTAAACCGAGTGGGTTTTGGATTAAATGAATAACTCAACACAATGTATGAAAGATGAAAATGTATTAACTTAATTAGTAAAAAAAATGTATGATGTGAAAATACAATGATTATCACACACTCTCAACATACAATTGATCCAATCACTCTATACTAACATTCACACATTGCAAAATACACCAATACTATATCTCTTTGATATACAGCTTCAAGAAACCTCAGTTTCAAATAATAGTACACACTAAGATATTCATATAATTTCACGTATAGACTAGGCTTGGGATTCAAACAATCTCGTGTTTTCAAATACGTTTCAAATGTTCTGCACTGTCAGTAAGATTCACAAATCTCCTGGAATTCAACTAAAATTCAAAATAATCTGATGTAAATACAAATATACAAATTTAAACAACAATTGGAATAAACATATGCTTCTTGACCCTTGTACAGTCGCACGATTCATCCACCGATAAACCGCAGTCTCACTACGTCCCTCTCGTTGACCCACTCTTGTATCGGCAGCTCGCACCTTTCACAGATCCACTACATGTACAGATATATTGAATAGATTGTTGATCGGCTTAAAGATAATTACGGGAACAATTATCGTACTTTTTCAGAAAGAAGTATGTCTTTGGGTAAACTATACACATTATTAGGACTAAACCAATAGCTAGTTTATGTTATGTCCAGGTACCACAGCGTGTAAACCCGGTTTGAGTTTAAAAATTCCTGTCAAAATCATCGGATAAAAAAAAACATCGTTTTGACTGTTGTAAACGTTTCATCTTTGATTGAACATTCATATGAACAATGGTTTACCGAGTTTACCAACACGTTGAATATATTGACCAAAGAGTAACGTCATGGTATATGTTAATTAAATTCAAATTTTGATGTTTTATTGTTTACTGCCTATTTTTCATAACATTCTGTTAGTAAAAGCAATTTTTGTGTTATGTTATTGATATCATGAACTTCTTCAAATTGGTTTAAAATAAGATATCATGAAAATTATTAATTGTTTCCATGATACTGTTCAGGACGTGAAGACATGCATTACCTTTTCTCAAGAGGTTTATTTTTTTTAAAGGGTACTAGCAAGTACCTCGATAGGCTCTCAGCATTAAGAGATCAGTGTTAAGACTGGTCGACATTATGTTAGGATAATGTGAAAAGGTGGGACATCGTGCTACATGTATGAGGCATTTGATTATATGTGAAGACACAAGTTATCTCATAAACGTCTTCAAATTGGTATAAATTGATATATTATGTCTGAGGCATGATGCCCCAACTGCTAGACATCACTATAAACTGCCACAATGCAGACATCGTAGCGATATCACTGAAAAATTGTTAAGATTAGGTTAAAAATCCAAACTACACACACATTTTTTAATATACGACCGCTACGGTGGCCTAGTGGATAAAGCAGTAGGTAGTTGGTTGTCCTGCTGAGTTATTCCATAGACTAACAAAAATGGTACTAACAGCTGTCATGCCTGAAACATTGTTAAAGCTATGTTAAAAATGTATATCACACACACACACACACACACACACACACACACAGATATATATATTTCAATGTACTAATACATTCCACATTTGATCTACATTTGATCGATGTATTAGCCACTACCTTTACTTTTTATTCACTCCTTTCATTTTCTTTAGTTCGAAACAGATATCACAACCTGATCTCTGCAAACCTATGTCTATTATGACCATCTTACATTCCATCACTCTTCTGGAAATCAAACATAATCAGTTCAAGAAAGCAGGACCAGGGTAAGTAACCTTTTCCTCCACATAAATATTGCACCTGGATATATTCCATACTTCGTATTGTATTAATGGAACACCTTTTCGAACTTTAGTTTAGTCCGGGTTAATAATTAGATTTAAGTTATTATAGTAGTCTTATAAATTATGTATTAGCTATTTTCCTAAGAATATAACCACATCGTCAGTCAATAGGGTCTCAATATACGGATAACTCGTCTAACTCTATTGTTACGATATTTCCCAATCTTTAATAAATAATGGAAATAGTATCGGTGAAAATAATTCACATTGTATCAAACCTACTCAATACTCAAGAAAAGAACTACGAACACATGAATTACCTCCAATGTATACAGAACGAGAAACATTTAAAAATTTACGATTTCATCTTGAATAAAAACTATTGCTGTATTCACGATCATGATATTTTAAACGTCATCAAAAACTTCATAGCAAGTTTGATTTTGACTAAAATACTTATTAATCAGACAATGTAAAAGACAACTACGTCAGTAATTCCACTCCTTTCTGAAACTGAATTGAACTGTTGACCATTGTTCTAATTCAACGGTCTTTTATTTAAAATACTGGTAAATAATTTTGAAAAGTACCTCACGTAAAGGGACACCTCTAAAATTTCCTGTATTACTAAATTACAGGCATCAGCAGACTTGACTATAAGTATAATTTCCGCCCCGCCCGATTGCGTATGAAAATGATCAGTGTCGAATAATTATTAAATATTAATTATTATTTGGATCTAAGTATGTCCACTCCGATCTTAACTACTCATTCAAAAGATAATCATATTGTCTTGAAGCTTTTACGATTTTGTAGGAATTTTGGTCCTCTTTTGTTTCTTTATCAGATTCTTCAAAGAGTGTGCCCTTATACAGTGTATCGTGTTCATATATTTCTCGTGTACAATCATTTGTTTCCACATTTTATGCAGAGAAGGGTCACCGGTATACTGCCTGGTGTATTATGACTCAGAAGTAAATAGTGACTCAAGACCGGAACGGTATCGACGGACCTTTTGCTTCTCTCTATATCCTCGATAGATACCATCAGCACAATGAATATGCGATTCGAAAAATAGTTTATTGAATGTTTCGGCTTTGAAAAAGAGTTGGCGTGGTTTGAAAGAATAGGAATATACAAGGAATGCTCTCGTTTTCTAAATGTTTGTTTTAAATGTGCTGGAAAATCCTTTATAGTTCTAATAAATTAATGAGATACGTCGCTTTATTTGCGTTTAAATCAATATACTTTCTGAACAAGAAGGGGATAATTCTTTTGTATCGACATTCGAATTTCATTGACACTTTACTTACCGCATATCTTTTGCTATTATAAGTTATTTCAAGATTATCAGAATACCAAAAAGAAATGTCGCTACCAGGTCAGAAAAATGTTAATAACAACTTGGCAGAAGCAGAAACAAGGAATATGCGACGGTGTAATTTGACTAATCGTCGCCATGTAGCATTTCATTTAATAGCAGTGTTAATACTAGTCGCTCTGGTCATTTATTTATTGATAAGCAAAGGCAGCGACGAGAAACATGACTCCGACATCACAAATCGTGTCTGCTTCTCTTGTGAATCTCTATCTGGCAACACGAATGAAAGAGTGAAGTTGGTGAGAAAAGGAAACCAATGTTGTACATCGGAATCGGAAGGACATAAATTGCATGCAACACCGGTATGTGTTTAATAATTAGTTGATCATACTTAAAAAATGTAAAAAAAAAATGAACTGTGTTTTAAATTAAAACTAAATGCAAAATAATCTCATGATCTGGTGTATTTGAAATAATATATTTACCTGACCGAGTTTAAAGGAAAACATGTTTTAAAGAATACAAACAATTTTGGGCTTGAGTTTGAAATCAAGTATTGTGTCACCAAAAAAAATGAGTCTAGACTCTCAGAACCGATGACGATTAATGTATATTAGTCTATGTTATATATCCCCAATAATATCGTCGTATTCAAACAATGGTCGGATAAACAACACAAAACTTTTAATATTAAGATGACACAACTTTTATTTCGATGTCCAATTACATTGGATACTAATGCTTAAGACGCTAAATACAAAAATTCAAACCAAGATTTTCTTATTCATAAATTTGCATACTAGAGTATGGTAATACATATTACGTCAACTATGATGTAGTTTATTCCAGGCTTCTAGATTGTTTCTCCGTCCAAAACATCAACCCCACCAACACTATCATAAATGATAGATATTATATGGGTCCTAATATTTTATTATGGGGTCATTTCGTAATCAATGGAAAATTATATCATGATTATGGTTCTCGTTTTCAAAAGAAGTAAATAAATAAAGATACCTTCCAGACACAGATGATTCATATTCAGGTCGACTTTTTGATTGATGAATATGCAGCGAAAAGTATCCAAAATCCTATCACACGCTTAACTTGGTACAATCGCTTCGGTGGCCTAGTGATAGAGCGTACACCTCGGATAAGAGAGGTCATGGGTTCCATCCCTGGCTGAGTCGTAAAAAAGTTTATAAAAATGGTACTTGCAGCTGCCTCGCTAGGCTACGTGTCCGCGGCATTACTATCAACTTCCACACTGACACAGACATCGTAGAGATATGAAAGAAAAATTGTTAAAGCTACGATATAAATTAAAAACACAGCGACGCACACACGCGCGCGCTGCATTACTGAGTCTAATTTAATCCAAACATTCAGTCTATTAAACGAGGTGATATGCCGTTGTGTATTTTGTGTTCCGTAAATCATTCTAGTATCGTTTCGTTAATGCATACCTTTCGTTTTTTAATGTATCTATCTGTGTGTGTCGTTAGTTGGGTTTTTTTTTTGTATTTGTTTTTTTTTTTAAATTCTACTCAAAGTACTAACTACATTCATTTCATCGCTTTGACCATTTTAGGTGTAAGGTTAAAAAGAATTAGTGCTTATGTTGTGTTGATTACTAGTATTTTACTGTTTCTTAAATGTTTGTCACTCTAGAACAAGAGACGAGCATCTTTTGAATATACCAATCAATTTAATAATTGCTCAACAGTATGAAATCTTAACGTGACAAAATGTGTATTGTTTGTATCAAATATTCCTTTTATAATTTTACCGGTATATGACATTTACAACAAAGAAAACAATCACGCTGAAAAGAGAAGCATTTAATATGTCATTACCATTTGCATTTTAGGTGTCTGGTGGACATTCACGTATTTCCCGCAGGGCAAGCCCCTTACAAGAGGAAGAACATGGTAAGTACGAAATGTAAGACAGAAATAAGAACATTATTCTGTTTAAAACCATTGTGTTCTCTTCAATGAGATATTAACCCTGGTCTAGCATACTTCGCCTGTCTGTTTAGGCAATCGACGAAATTCAGAGAGGCAATAAATAAATATCGTGATAGACAGAAAAACACATAAACCAAGAAAGAGGAATGACCCACCCTTTTTTATCATTTGTTTACAAGCGGATGATACTTTCAGTTAGTGGACGTGCTGGTTAGCTCGAGTTATACAGCATCAGAAGGATATATTTTTACGCCTCTCATATCTTGGACAGAGTGTATCTTTTGAGATTAGAGAATCAGGACAGTGTTTCTTATCAAAAAAAGCTTTCATTCTTAGATAAAAAAAATACGAGGTCCAAAAGGTTTAATGAATTAATATATACCTATATTTACTGTTTTCCCAACACTCGTACTACAAACATAAAATGGAAATTCCATTTAAAATAGGAAGACTTACGTTAGCCAGAAACAATGCTGATATCAAATGTATCTTTTACTTTCAGATCATACAATATCAGGTGTTAGGAACACCACATCTGTTGCAGGTCATCTGTACCTTAACATACAAAACAGCAGTAAGTACATATACTACTAAACTGCCATACAATTTATACCCCATTGAAATTCTCTCTCTCTCATCTGTACCTTAACATACAAAACAGCAGTAAGTACATATACTACTAAACTGCCATACAATTTATACCCCATTGAAATTCTCTCTCTCTCTCTCTCTCTCTCTCTCTCTCTCTCTCTCTCTCTCTCTCTCTCTCTCTCTCTCTCTCTCTCTGTAACTACGGAGCGTACACAATACTGAACCAGACTACTACTTCGACCGCTAGCATTGCAACGGATCGATGATTTGAACAACGATCTGAATGTTAGTCATAAATGTATGCAGTCAAATGTCAAGACATACATTTGTTCCAGTTGATGATTTTGCCGTTCTTGTAATTATTTTTCTTTCTCGTTTTGCTGTTGCTTTTATTATTATTATTGCTAGCACTGTATTATTACTATTATTATTATTATTATTATTATTATTATTATTATTAGGTCTTCCAGACAACACGACGCTCTTATGGACAATAAATAGAACACATTCTTTTATGACCAGAGGGCTGAATTACTCTGAGAGTACAGGAATCATCACGGTGATACAGCCAGGAATCTACTATATTTATTCTCAACTCATCTTCAGCTCCGCATTTTCAAACACCACGACATATGATCAGCTTTACCAGCAAATAATGCTCAAACGGGTTAAAGAGGGCATCCTAATGTTTTGGAAACAGAACGTCAACAGTACTAGAGAATTATTGCCCAGTTCCTTGGGAGGTAACTTCAAATTAAAAGAGAACGACCAAATTTACGTCAAGGTGTCAGAACCCCACTTTCTGTACAAAACAATCGTACGAGCAAACTTCTTCGGACTACATTATGTCTAAATGTTAATTTATTTAAGGAATTTAACATTTCTACGTACGGATTTATCTCGCCGAATGATGTTCCGCCCATCAAGAACTCTTTTCGAAAAAATAGAAATAGTTGACAGACCCTAGCATTTTCTGTTAAACAAAATAGTATTCTCAATAATACAGCGTTCGAAAGCAGTATTCGTTACAAGTGGCAGTTTAAATACATTTTTTATATTCTCCAATGAAACTTACAAAAATAGATAAATGTCGTCATTTCAAAATAAAACACCAACATTTTTTTTCTTTGCAGATCCCTCATCGACCATTGGTTTTATGATAGTTGTTCAATTTGTACCTTTCTTAACTGCCATACATCTTTTGTTGTGAAGAAATATTAAATAATAACAATATGATTGTTCTAATAAAGGATTACAAGAGCACAAAGAAACTTCTTAATTTTTATTCTCGACTTCAACCAAATTGCAGTTTACCTAACACTCACATGTTCCTAAAAATAAGACTGATATGATTGATTCGGCATAGATATAAGTAAAACTCGTGCTGAGGCCCAGGAGGCAAAGCTCAGGAAATTCCTGGATTTCAAACTTTTCCAGTTCGCAAGTATGCGATCTAACTGTAAAGAAACCTTACTTTGGAAACGTTCAGCAATTTGTTTTTGCTTTTATTTCTTTTTTATTTTGTTTCTAGGGGGTGCTGGATTAGCGTACCCATCCCCAACATATCGTATCTGCCCATAGCTAATCACTCTAATTTAGATGTGTCGTTATCATGTTGATATTAATTTTACGCCGTAAAAACCTCGGAGGGGCCCAAGTTTGTTTTTTGCTAAATTACCCCAAAAACCGACTCTGTTAACTGCCTAGGGGCCCTCGGTCTCTATGTCCTGGCCTGCGTAAACCTATTGAAAAACCCAAAATATTATAATAAGCAGCTTTTCTCCACATGGGACTATATATTGAGGGACTTGGGAAAGTTTAACAAAGGTTGGGACTATTGAGGGACGAGGAAAATTGAACATAGGTTGGGACTATTAAGGAACAAAGGGACATGTATATGGACTGTCTATGGACAATAGGAATTGAACAGGGGTGACGTCACGGTACTGGACGCTTGCAACAATGTTCCTAGAAGCTGACCTCAATCGCGCGGAACAGCGTGGCAAAAAGTTGACCTCAGTACGCGTTATTCTAGGAACAAAAATAGACAGATATTGAGATGTGGTTAGAGACTGGTTTAGAGACATAGAGACATAAATATTACATATACATAGATTTATAAACATAACTCTATCACATACAGAAATCGACAAAACATATATTTAGGCAAGTAAGAATAGATATATTTTCGAGGCAATGAAGTGGCGCTGAAGAGGGCATATGAGTTTCATGGTCTTGTTCTTCTAGTTTCTGTCTTTTCTTTTTTTTCACTAACAACTTATCTTCTCCATTACAGTATTCTTCTTTTCTTCATCATTATCCTCCATCTCATCACTTCTACCATTCCATTATCATCTACCAACACTTGCAATTCAATCATCTTTTCTATATGGTTTGTCACCATGGTTAAATAATTCAATGTTGAATGGCACAAATTACGAATGCTTGACTTTCTGTCTCAAGCCCATAAGTTAATAAAGACATCTCCTCTACCAATTACCGATATCACCTACAAAACAATCCACAGAGGTATTAGTGCTAACCTAAACTAGATGTTTTACAAGCGAACAAATAATACCAAACTTTCTGTGTATAGGGACAAGTGGTTTTTTAAGGAAGAAAACAATCCCACATTCGCAAACGAAATCGTGCGCAAATACATACACAAACACCATTGTTGTGTTAAGGAACAAATGTTTGTTAAGGGAAAAACAAATACACATACATACACAGACGTACGCACACACATACACAAACAAACGTACGCACACATACACGAATACAAACATTATATTGATAAGTCTTTCTTTTCTAGAGATCTGGTTAGCCCTAAGATTGTCTGTTTTTCTAGCTCCAAAGGCACCTGGTTAATTGTGGTATCAGACATGCATCACTGACTCCAGTCATTGTTCCAATTTACAGTTGTGGTTAGGGGTGCAGAGGCGTCTTGAGTGGCTTCAGAATCCCAATCTTCAGTTTGTGGGATTCTAAAGTCTCTCTCTCCTTTGTTAACCTTCGTCCTGATTGTGGTTGTTGTGGTATCCTTACTTGCAATGCTCGCTGAGGATCTCATTCTTCCCTCTGCCTCTCTTATTCTTCTTCTCAATTTTCGATTTAATGGATCACGACTCGTGGTATCAATTGTGGCTGTAGCTGATGTTGTTGTGGAAGTGATGGTGTTCTCATTTCTAGCTTGACATCACACGTTTGCCTATATATAAGGTCCTTTTCCTCTTCTTGCTTATTTCGTTCTCCTCTTCCTCTAGTCTGGCAGTTTTTGCAACGTTCTCCATGGCCAGCTCATCCAGGAGTCGCATGGTATACTCCAGGTTGAATTTGGAGTTCCAATAACTTGATGATTTTGCCCATCTTTTTAGACGTTAATCAATAGTCGATGGACCACCAGACTGCCAAACACTACGTTAAGGAAAACATCCCCATACACAAAAACTAACAATATACACACCACAACCAAAGCATGGGACGCCCGGACCTAAAACGAAAAACTTGGGATCGCTTTTCACCTACAAAAACAGTTTATTGCCACGTATACATACATAAGAACAAATAGACTATATTACAAGTCAGGGTAACGATGTGTTTATAGGCACACTTATATCCTATTACTTACACACACACACACGCACACACACCATTTTACAAAGCCAGAGAAACGAAGTGTTTATAGGTACATATCTATTTTTAACCTGCAAACATATATACAGACAAATATTTTGGCAATAAAGTAGTATGTCTTTTCTAGATTTTTGGGGTAGTACTAAAAAGGGCTATTTTCTTTGGGGTTTTAGCAATTTATTATCATCTCAGATTGCGTCCACCTCTGGCTGCATGCTTTCCAACCGAATAGGGTCTGTTTCTGCGGAAGACGGAGAACTCTTTCGTGTCCACTCGACATTTCAAAAGCCTATGTTTTTCTCCTCTTGTTGCTGTTGCTGCAACCGCTGCTTCTGAAGTCTATACGTCTCAGTATACTCTTCTTGCTACTTCTTGATTTCATCCAGCATTTAATATGTTAAATGGTTGACAAAGATACGAAGCCACTCAATAGGCACGATCTAAGTTTTCGTCGATGACTTTGAAAGTGGAAGAAGAAGGAGGAGAGGCAACAGAGGTAACCATAGCAAATGGAATGTCCCTTTTTACATAAGAACAGACCAGAACTGAATTTTCGTACATTTTCAGGACAATTGTTTAGATTTTATACCCAAAAGATAACTGGATAGGCACATCGATAAAATACACATCAAAACGATCAAAGTGGAATATAAACAAGTCACTGTACAACATTTTTGGAGACAAATGTGTGGTGTCGCTAGCTAATGTTTTAGAGTCTCTACACTTGGCACAGTCACGCAAGGGTTCTCCAAGGGCTTTCGGGGGTGTCCATGATGAGTACAGTTCTGCCCTGGCTAAAGTGGTTCTCCTCTGTGTCGGGTTCTTCTTTTGGCACTGTAGCTAACACAGGTTTAACAGTTACTTTTTCACTGACCTTTTGAATTTATAAGAAATCTTCGGCATAGTTTGCCGTTTCTTTTATCCAAGACTCGAAACCAAATCTTTTCCAGTCATGTACATCCTGCCAGTGAAAGTGTAAATCACAAGCTACACGCATCTTTGTAAACATCTTCAGAGACTAAAATTTAATGAATCTTTCTTTACGTAGAGGTACACAAGTTTCTAGATGAAAGCGCAAGACTTTTAACAGAATGAGTCTCTCGTGTACATTTAAAGGTACGACCCTCGTGTTTTTGGTGGTTTTGTGAGTTACAGATCCTAAAGAACCCACAAGAATCGGCTGATAAGCGGAATCCCAGAAAAGAAGTCACTAAGACACATACCAAACGACGACCCAAAATCGTTGGATACAATTCTTTTAAAAGTGATGGTAATCCGCCACAGTCTGAATACTGTAATTGATTTCCTTACAGTGCAGTTCTAGTATCACTAATGATAAAGGTCTTTGTATGGTAGCAAGTTGTATTAACACTATTTTGATGAAAGTAATGAATGTACTTTCTGAACAGAAACGGTTTTATTTCATTACCGTACCAAACTTGTTTAGTCACTAATTCATATACCACAGGTCGCACAGAAGTTTCCTCTTGAAGCAAGATTTGTTCGTGTAAAAGAGTTTTGAAATCTTCTAACTCTTTCTATGGATATCGGTGTTGTATGGCTAGCGTGTAAGAAGTAGAATGAGTAGCATAAAAGTATTTTGGTCCTCGGCCAGTTGACTAGTGTCGGACCATTACAACGAACTCATTCAGGTACCAATGGCTTAAACATTGGTGACGTATCGGATGCAAATGTTGTTTGCATTGGACTTGTATTTCGACAAACTCTAAGTAAATCCGTTCTCTCAACTCCACACAGGCAAATCGCAAATGTTCTCCTTTAAAGTACACATCAAGAGATTACTGAGGTCGTCGAACTAAAGATAGGTAAAGTGCACTTGACTTTATCACCTTCGCTCAAGTAGATAAATCTGGCTCTAGCTAGATCTTCTGGAGTAGGTCCTCCAAGATATTTAGGCCACATTGACACACTTTTTCAAAAGTTGACTGACGATTAGCTGTGTGGTTAAACGTACAATCCCGTTAAACTCGTAGGTGGTCACTATCAGATGTTGATCCTCTCCAGACTCAAAGGCTTCTTTCAATACTATAAAGTTCAACACTTGACTGGTGCGATAATTGAGAGTCAATCCTTTCCCTTTACACTTTGTGTGCACTTCTCCTTCCGGGTCATGGTATTCGTATCCGTAATATTTGGGACTGCCACTGACAAAACTTAGAGAATCTTGTCATCGGGGTCCTCGTCTGCCAAGGCTCCATATCTAAGTGAACGTGACCTAGGCGATCGATGTTGATGCAACTGTCCGTGTTAAAATACAGCACACAATCTTCTAACGTTCTGTCATTTTCCCCACAAACAATTCAACATCACTTTGTAAACCGATCGTCATCTTTAGTTTTTCTCTATGTTGTCTAAAGTGAAGCCTACCTGATCAAAGTATTTTTTAAATTCATTTTAGTCTTCGGGAGTGTGACACCAGAAAGGACCGCCACTGGTTTATTGTCTCAGTTTCAAAAACGCATCCATGTAGTCTGCTAAAATGCCTTGCTGAGTCTTGTTGCCCATGTGGTACTGTTCTGTATTGGGAAGTGATACATTTCGTACACTTATAACCATTGGCATCTCAGATCCAGAGCTTTTTGAACAATTTTACGCTGACCCAAGTTCCTGTCAATACACGTTCTTTCTGGGTGAGCTGATAGAGTTGCTCTTGTTTGCCAGTTTCGTCCAAGTACGGCACAAGGAAAACATCAGATTTGCTTGTCAATGGTGAGTTAAAACTGTATGCAACAAGTCTATTGAAGGTAAGACTACATTTAGTCAATCGTTCGTAATGTCGAGAGATGTCCAGGTTAATGTGATCCGTCAGCAAATGTGTGTGCCCTGCGGTAAAATGACAATATTTGCACACGTAAGAACACAGCGAACATACGTCTAAATATTTCATCAATTCTCCTTTCTCCTCGTTGGAGTTGTATAGCAAACATAAGGCATTCATCCGTCTTCCACACATACTGTCCCAGGGATTTACAGGATCCACCAGGATATTTAAACGCGGGATCGGTTTTCAAACGTTTATCGTACTCATGTTCCCAAATTTACACTACATGGTATGTTTTTTGTTATAAATTGGAGCGTCGTACAAGTCTTCCATGGTACATTGTAAAAACTTATATTTTGTGTAAAGTTGATGGTAATATGATGGGCATCTGTGAAATAAGCAACCGTTAAATTATTACACGATCTGAGGGTTTTCTAAGTCCCAACCGTCCACCAAATACGTTCCAATTGTATTTTAACCTCTTCCGTTTCTAGCATGTTGGTCCATTTGTCTTCCTTGTCCCACAATGCATCTAGCGCAGAGATTTGATCGAGTATTGACGTTTGACAAACTTCGTCGTTTGAGGGAGTATGAAAACCATGATCTTCTCGTTCATGAATAGTTTGTGCTACACTAAGAAACACGCTATGGCGATGCTGCAGCCTTTTATCAAATGATATATCCCTCCGTGCTCCATGAATAATTCTCAAAAGTTTCACATCATCGTCGTCCACATGCGATCGACAATACTTCTTCCTGAAAGTCTAAGGGGTAAGTAGCATGAGTGTGATACCAAGCGTAGAAAGATTATCGTTTCTCTATATGTATGTTGTCAGGGTCGTAGTAGTGAGCATCAGGCAAATACGGTAAAAGGGCATGTTGATTGGCTTCGGTATTGAAAAGTGCGGAAAATATCCTTTGGCTATTTCGGTCATTCCAAATGTTTTAATGTTTTACGCATTTGACTCAAAGGCATGTCTAAGCAACTCATCGAATATTTCAGCTGTACTTGTCCCACTGCATGGAAAAGAGTTTGGCTCCGTTCACAGTGTCAGTTTAGAACGTTCTGTGCTTTGTTCCTAGTAGTATTTCAGAAGAAATTGTCCGTCGTATCCCAAGAAATCCCGAGCCATCACCGTGGCATAGCGATGGAAATCGCCGAAACGTTCGATGTCCTCTTGGATCCAAGTTTTGTCGATAGAGTCTAAGATACATTTGGCAAATTCTGTCAGCGTGTTGTGTCCCCGAAAAATTTGTTCTCGTCCTCCAGGAATCTTGCTACAGTCGGGAAAATGACCAAAGATCGTTTCTTTTAGCACGCTGCCGGTCTCCAACATTCATTCTAAATCTTAAAAGATTTAAAACACTGGTTGAGTCATACCAAAAACTTCCAAAAATGACACAAACAGCTGCCTCGCTGGGTGCTCAGCATTAAGAGATTATTGTTAGGACTAATCTGCCATGTGTTATGATAATGTGAATGTGTGGGACATCATTCTACATGTGGTATGCATCGCTTTAAACTGCCACATTGCAGACATCGTAGCGGTATGACTGGAACATTGTTAAAGCTACGTTACAAATCTTAATCACACAAATCAGACAGGAGTTGACATGCTCTTTTCCGAAGTGTGTTCAGGTGTTGGTAACAGGTTTTGGTTTCAAAAATTGGCTGACAAGCAAGGCAATGAACTCGTTCTTGTCTTTTGTCAAGACAGGGTCATGACGCTAAACATCGTTCACATTTCGATCCAGTGCTTGTGTTGCTCTCAATTGTTATTGCCATAGTCACATTTCTCACAATAAAAACCGAATCTCAGGAATACAGTGATACTGGTAATGGCAACCAAATGTTCATCGTGATGATAAACGTGAATATATGTTCCGTCTTTGAAATTATTTCCTCGAAACAACATAGGTCCGCGCACTTCTTGATGGAATACTTTCAAGGTGTAGCCTGAAGCTAAGATATCTTACAATTTTTGGAATTCCGCATGTCCAGGTTGCTGTAGCAATAGTTCTGCTTTTCTTTCTTGTTTGCCTCGGTTAAATATTCGAATATTCTGCCGTGTCGTTTTTGTCAGCAAACGTTCTTTGTACCACGATGGAATGTACTAAACACATCTTGTCTTGTTTGTTGTTAATTCGGACTTTGCTATGTTTGGTTATACGAAGTTCGTCCACCAATAACACCTTTTTGCGTCCGGTCCCTTTGGGAAGAGAAACATGTGCTTTGTAATGTAAAACTTGTCGTTGGACTGCTGAAAATGTTGAATCTTGTCAATCACTTTGGAAAGTGTCAGTTTTGCTGGGCTGCTAAACTCGATCCAAACGGGGGACTTTAAACTGTCGTGATTCTTCTTCTTCCTGTCATTTTTTTTTACCCTTCGTCTCGCCGTTGCTGTTGAAATTCTTCTTTCTGCCTCTTTTCAATGTCATCGATCATTTAGGAAGGAGAAAGCAGCAAAGCTTCTGGAATCGGATAAAATTCTTGTGAAGAGAGAAAGTCCGCCAAATCCCAATTTAAATCGGTCTCTTCTGGAAGTAAGACATTGCTTTGGTAGCCCCTGCTATGCCACTACTCCTCGTCTCCAAAGAAAGTGACGTCATATGTAGCTCTTTTCGGATTGGAAGATAAACCCCGCACTGCGACCGAATTACTAGCGCGTGTTAGGACTGGTGAAAGAATTTAATCCGTTTTGATCACTTCGTTCACTTTATTCAAATTACCTGTTGTAATCATACGATGTGGACTAACATAGAATCGTCTACTCTTCTATCGACAATCCAATTCAACCCGGACTATCCCATGTATGTCAAATACTCATGGACAATTACCAAGATCACAGAAACTGCCCCTTGGAAACGAAGGATCTATGTGGAGATACAATGCTGTGTGAAAAGAGTCTTAATCGACGTTCGAGAGATTAGGCCAAGCTTGGGGATGAAAAGGTCTGTGTGATGCCGTCTATGTTAACTGAATGGTGTTAACAAAAATAAACAAAGGTCCTTTTCAGGTCGCTTCCATTCCTTCGAAATGATATCTATTCTCGCTTGCCTAAAAATATTTAGTCTATATTTTGTGATAAATTTATGTTCAAAAAATATTTGTATGTGTAATGTGGCTGTGTCTCTAACCACTTATCTATGTCTTTGTCTCTATTTTCACTAAAGTAACGGTTATTCAGGTCAATCCTTTGCCACACTGTTCCGCCAGATTGAGGTCAGCCCCTTGCAACATTGTTGCCAGTGTCCAGTACCGTGACGTCTCCCCTGTTCAATTCATATTGTCGCTAGACAGTCCCTATACATTTAATTTTGTCCCTCAATAGCCCCAACCTATTTTCAATTTCCCTTGTTCTTCAATAGTCCCAACCTATTTTAAACTTTCCCTTGTCCCTCTATAGTCCTACCCATATTAAATTTCCCCAGGTTACATTTCCATTGTCCCTATAGTACAAACTCGCTATTTTAACATCAAGATCTCATTGGCCATTAGGTATCCACATTTACTACTCAACATAAACTTTAGGGGGAGATGGACATTATGACGTCGCTGATTAGTTCCACGAGAAATTCATGTGGTCGATATATATGATAGGAACACTCGTTTTATTCCTTTCCTTCATTTTTTATTTTTCTCTCATTCACACTTAATGCTTCATTTTCTTTCTCATCCAATTTTTTTTCACAATAAAACCGGAAGATGGCTAATCATTAGATATATCTGACACAAAAGTGTGAATTATGTGCCTGATAAGATATAAGTGACACATGGTACTATATTTTACTTTATCAAAGTATTGCAGAAATATGAAAACAATAATAAAGAAGAAGCATCCCAAAATATCGATATATACAATTTCAGTTAGCTACTAAGCAACACAAATGTTAACGTATTTTTTAAATTAAGTTAATTAATGGAATTAATATTTGAATCAGGATGTTCCCATGTAAGCTAAATATAGTTATATCTATTAGAATCGCTCTTTGCAAGTTGTTATGTATAAGAACAGATAAAAATATGTTTCGTTCATTTCTTTTCTTTTCGTCAGCTCTAACTCTGCCATGTATGAATTGCATTTGTGCTTAATCTCGTGTATATTTTTGTGATATATGAGCTGTCAATTACGTTCCGTTCCTTTCCGTTATGTTGGTCATTCAAACGTTTTTCCTAATTAAATGATTGTTTAGCATAAGTATTCATAAATTAAACCGTCGCACTCTGATGTATGTTAGTCTGTTCTCTGTGTTTACACTTATCGAACCATTTGAAGGAGAAGACTGTATAAGCTGTTGAATTCGGTTATAATACTAATTGCATGATAATTTACTGGCCGTTTAGGAGAAATAACAGCCTGTCGGAAATGAAGTCATTTCAACTATTGTTTTAAATTACATTTAAAAACAATTTCGAATTTGAAGTATTGTTCTAGCAATAGATCAGTAATGAAAAGTTATCTTCACATATGTGTAATTTACCTAATAAACTTGTAAAAAGGAAGAAACAGTTGAGGACTTAAATGACGATTGTTACAATAATAAGAGGAAATAATTGTTTAATTCCAGACACTAGCTGTGTTTAGCTTTAAGGAAGAAACGCAAAATATATCATATTTTGATAGTACACGAAGATAAGGGAAGAATTCGCTTATATTTCTCATTTCATGTTTGAATTAATGCGAGAATTGCTTTCCCCTCCTTTTCAAAGTAATCTACCAAATTTTATACCAATTGTCGAAAGACAATGGCAGTTTTTGAAAGGCACTTTACTACTCCATTTATATTGAAAACTTAGAGATGATCTCAGCATTGCGTATTTCTCCAATAAAGCCAAAACGAAACATCTGCCGATTAACTTCTTGATATGTGTTGTTTTGGTAGTAGTGATAGTTGGTTTTGTTTTCTTGTTTCTAATGCTAATTTCATAGATACAGCATGCGGCCATTAAATACTACTGCATCAATCGTATCATGTGATGCCATACAAATCGTTCCCAAAATAGTTTATATTGTTTAAGGTTTTATTTTCTGACCGGCTCTCATGATAATGTTTTCATCTTCTTCCTACGAGATTTCATAATAAGAAAATGTTTATTTCAACGGAGAATATTGATACCTATTAAACAAAATCATTCATTTCTTATCATTTGCATTACGTTTTATGTCAAGGGCAAAATTTAATTTACTGTTTACATTTGTGTACTCTTTTATTTACAAAACCACTTGTTTGACCATATGCCGTTTCAAACTTAAGAAAGAAACTCTAAAATACTCAATTGTTATGTTAAACTACATTTTTCATGTATAATGCAACCTGTGAGGGAGGTTACATTTAAAATTAAAGATCAGCAATACTTAGCTTATCATGTGAAGTCAGCACTCTCTAGTCCTTTTTAAATTATGTATCTTTGGACCGCAGTAACGTTCTTTATAAATTTCGTGGTAGACTTACACGGATAATGTTATAATAGTCTCTTGGTAACGGACGTTATGCATCTTACTTGACTTTCATGATTTTGTGACTTTATCGAGAGTCAGTGATAGTTTAATATGAAACGATTTGTTGTATAATATTGAATAAAAAGACATACCACCAAAAATTGTATTGATTATTTAAAGATCTTTCTAAATACTACAAAAGAATTTAACCTTTCACATTTCTAAATTAATAATCTGACATTTTGTTTAAGAATATGTTGTTTCAAAATTGAGAAGAAAGGTTTTTATTGAATGAAATATGTAAGAAACCCAAAAATTCTTACACATACACTAATGATAATGTTGCGTTAGGTATTACTTTATGAAGTTAAATAGTTGTAACGGACGTTCACGTCCATTAGGTAACAATTCGATTACTGATTGGTACATTTAGTTACTGATGAATACTTTTATTTGTATTACCAATAGGTACATTTTAATTACTAACAGGTACTTCAATTGTTTTATTGTGTGGTCACTCTCACACTTGCATAACAGAGTGTACCCCTCTATGTTATAAATGATACGCACTTACATTTTGATTACTGAATGGTAATTACATCTTGGTTGCTAATAGGTTATTAATTTTTTATTTATAGGTACTGAAAAAATTTGGAATACCGATAGATACATGTTCACTACGGATACGTACTTACATGTTGACTACTGATAGGTACTTATATGTTGATATGTACTTATATATTTTGATTAATTGTAGGTACTGTTTGACTGCTTATAGGTACTTATATTTTGATTACTGATTTATAATTCAATTTTGATTACTGATATATACTTACATGTTGACTACTGATAGGTACTTCCATGTTGACTACTGAGAGGTACTTACATTTTGACTACTGATAGGTACTTACATGTTGACTACTGATAGATACTTACATTTTGACTACTGACATATACCTACATTTTGATTACTCTATAAGTACTTACATTTCGACTACTGATAGGGACTTACATTTTGACTACTGATAAGTGCTTACATTTTGACTATGAATAGGTACTTATATTTTGACTACTGATATGTACTTACATTTTGACTACTGATAGGTACTTACATGTTGACAACTGATAGGTACTTATATTTTGACTACTGATATATACCTACATTTTGATTACTCTATAGGTACTTACATTTCGACTACTGATAGGGACTTACATTTTGACCACTGATAAGTACTTACATTTTGACTATGAAAAGGTACTTATATTTTGACTACTGATAGGTACTTACATTTTGACTACTGATAGGAACTTCCATGTTGACTACTGATAGGTACTTACATTTTGACTACTGATATATACCTACATTTTGATTACTCTATAGGTACTTACATTTCGACTACTGATAGGGACTTACATTTTGACTACTGATAAGTACTTACATTTTGACTATGAATAGGTACTTATATTTTGACTACTCATAGGTACTTACATTTTGACTACTGATAGGTACTTACATTTTGACTACTGATATATACCTACATTTTGATTTCTCTATAGGTACTTACATTTCGACTACTGATAGGGACTTACATTTTGACTACTGATAAGTACTTACATTTTGACTATGAATAGGCACTTATATTTTGACTACTCATAGGTACTTACATTTTTGACTACTGATAGGTACTTACATTTTAACTACTGATATATACCTACATTTTGATTACTCTATACTTACTTACATTTCGACTACTGATAGGTACTTACATGTTGACTACTGATAGGGACTTACATTTTGACTACTGATAAATACTTACATTTTGACTATGAATAGGTACTTATATTTTGACTACTGATAGGTACTTACATTTTGACTACTGATAGGTACCTACATGTTGACTACTGATAGGTACTTACATTTTGACTACTGATATATTCTTACATGTTGACTACTGATATATACTTACATGTTGACTACTGATACATACTTACATGTTGACTACTGATGCATACTTACATGTTGACTAATGATATATACTTACATGTTGACTACTGAAAGGTACTTACATTTTGACTACTGAAAGGCACTTACATTTTGACTACTGATAGGTACTTACATGTTGACTACTGATAGTTACTTACATTTTGACTACTGATATATAGTTACATTTTGATTTCTGATAGATACAGGTTGATTACTTATATTTACTTACATGTTGATTACTGATATATAGTTACATTTTGATTACTAATAGATACAGTTTGATTACGTATATTTACTTACATTTTGATAACTGATAGATACCGTTTGATTACTTATAGGTACTTACATTTTGATTACTGACATATAGTTACATTTTGAATACTGATATATAGTTACATTTCGATTACTGATAGATACAGTTTGATTACTGATAGTTACTTACATTTTCATTACTGATATATAGTTACATTTTGATTACTGATATATAGTTACATTTTGAATACTGATATATAGTTACATTTTGATTACTGATTGATACAGTTTGATTACTTATAGTTACTTAAATTTTGATTGCTGATATATAGTTACATTTTGATTACTGATTGATACAGTTTGATTACTTATAGTTACTCACATTTTGATTACTAATAGGTATTTACATTTTGATTACTGATTGATACATTTTTATTACTAATAGGTATTTACATTTTGATTACTGAGGCCATTTAAATTATTCTCAAAATTCTAAAACCAGTTGTGTAACAACCGCGATAGTAAATACAAAGGGAAACAACTCTTTTATGGAAGAATGTCGTTGATTTTCTAATTCTAACCCTCTGCTCTCATAGGTTATCATTTGTTTTGTATTAGATTATTTCATTTGAACATACCTAAATATTCACCTACCTACCAGCATATTTATTTATCAATCTAACTACTTAACTACTTTACATACATTTACTTACTCATTTGGTTCGATGTAGTTCAGTGGACAGTGTGTTGTCGCTTGATAAACAGGGTGCAGGCTCGAATCCAGAGATCAACTGGACGTGTATTTTCAAAATGTGCAACCAAACTATATATATATATAATTTTTCTTAGAGTTATCTATCTTGGTACGTAGAGTTGGAAAGAACCTATAGGACACACAGTACTAATTCAACTCCAATGGTAAACATATGGAAACACTGTCATATTCAAAATTCAATAACTTAACATTTCTGGGTGCTGATGATCAGACCTATATTTTTCCATGCACAACTAACCTTGATGTAAGTTTTTAAATGTAGAAAAACATAGGACCCGCGGCATGTTGTTGACATACATTGGCAGGAAGCACATGTTATTGATTCTGCACCAAATGAATCAGGTGCTACTTTCATTATTGAGTACTAATAGGTGAAGCCTCTAAATTTACTTCAATTGCATCAATAGAATTTTGTCTATATTTTTTTGAAATTACAGATAGGATAAGCTCTCAAAAAATATTTTTACTAAAATTTTAATTTTCATTATTAACCAATTATGGACCACCAAAGCCGTATATACTCTATTATTTCTTCACCCATTTTTAGACTGGTTCACAGCTCTTCCGTATAATTAGTACCGTGTGTCCTTTACTCCAACTGATTTTGCATGTCACCTTTAAGTGTTCATGTACCACAAGACACTAAAAAACTGAAATGATTATGCATTGTTAACGTATATCAACTTCAGATTTTAATATGTGATCCCAGACGAGATATATGGTAAGATACATAGACGAAATGGTTTGTAAGCCATTTTGATTCTGTGAAACTAAATATTTATTTGGACTGCAAGAGTTCATTGCCTTTTTAGTATTATTATTTTCAAAATATATTAAAGACTGTAATTAGCTTAATAGCGCCAATTGACTAATATTACTTCTTTGTCTTGCCCGTATATAGAAATTTTATTTATTTCGAAGAATGGTTCATAATTTATCTCCGACTTTGTGAAACGTTCTACTTGGAAGATAGCAATATGAGTGTTATTACCTGAAAACTAGAAGAAGAATAAAAACCTGCATGACAGGCATATCTTTTACCAACAATGTTTAATCTACTTGAATCAATTTATTTATCATTTGTACTCGCTTATAAGTGGAGACAATCTACAAACAGTAAAGATCATGATATGCCATAGCATAATGTACATGCAGATCAGGGTCTATGGTGTTTGTTCTCCTCATCACTCCTAACAAACTACATAGATCCCGATCTGCCGGCACGTAAGGCAACGGCAAATCAAGGTCTGTGCCGTTTGCAATTGGGCTTATCTTATAAGCGAATATATACGGTTAGATCTGTCATTGTGGTACTCGATACTTTCTAGTTTTATGTTCATTTGAAGTAGGAACGGCTATCAACTTATAGCTTGCAACCGAACTGATGGCAACAGGATTGCATAATCGCTTGTGCAGATTCTCTTATGTACTAGTAATCGAATACAATCTTTACTTTTCTTTGTCTAATTCATCATTTTATTTATTACATAATCAGCAATGTTTTAACAATGATTTTAACTTCTCTTATTTAAAGGCGTGATCTGTTTTTAAAATAACAAGTACAACCATACTCTACGCAGTTTCCATTTGCTTTTGAATTTATAGTATTTTATTCTTTTGATTCGAGGATGAAGGTTGCGAGAGTTGTTGTTTCAGTTAATTTAATTGGTACATTCCAGTCTTTTTCTGGTAAAGGAAACAAAAGTGAACACGTCATTAAGTTCCTAAAAGACATGTATATTATGTATTTTGATAATAAAAACGTCTAGGGCTTCACATAGTTTATCTCACAATGATCTACATAATTTTCATACAAAGAATAACCCTGTTAAGCGCCTGTAAGTGGGGTCAACTACACACAACACATCCCAGTCATTACAGATCAAGGTAAATTATGTTTCTTCTACGTATTAGTCCTAACAAACTTCGTAGACTTATATCATCTAGTGTATAATGCTACGGCATATGTATGTCTATGCAGTTTACAGCCAGATCCGACTTAATCGAAAGCACAATCCGTTCCCATTATTTAGTGTATGATATCGATGACATTGTTCTTGTTGATCATACCTGTATAAATAGAACGAATGAAAAGATTGACACCTTTGAAAAACAAGATGAGATCAGGTACTAAAATTTAAATACAATAGGAATATCGATTATCCTTACATTAAGTTTGAATCTAGTTTTACGATTTGTCACTTTTAATTTGATCTTTTCTATGCAAATGAATTCAGGCGATACCCCCACCCCCGCACACACACACACACACACACACACACACACAAACACACACTCATATATATATATATATATAGAGAGAGAGAGAGAGAGAGAGAGAGAGAGAGACAGACAGACAGACAGACAGACAGACAGAGTAATCCCTTTTGTTTTAAATACAAATTTTGTTTCTAAGTTTCAGTTTTAATTCCAGCACTCCAACTGGTTAGAGAGTATGCCTCGGATGCGGGAGGTCGTGGGATATATTCCCGGCCGAGTCATACCAAAGACTTACAAAAAGGTATATGTAAAATTAATGACGTCACTTTGAGTTAATGAAACAATTGTAAAGAGTTAAGGAACTAAACTGCTCAGCTGGTACAAGTTAATCTCAACACCGTTCAAGAGAGATAAAACCGAATGTACTGTTTGTTTGGCCTGGAAACAGATTGTCCCCTTTTTCCAATGACAAAAGAAGCATTCTATATCAGGTTAAGGGTTCTTAAACGCCCTAGTACCACATAGTTCCCGTAAACAGGCGAAGGACCTCACATTCACTAGTATCTAATTTCACATTAGCATTGTTTTTCTTGCTTCAAATTTGTATATTTATAAGTGTGCAATTCTAAACTGTAGATGTATATTTCATGTCTTCTACTAAACTCTTAATACAGAGAATAATTCATATCTGAAATTACTAAATATTTGTATAAATTATTAAATACTAAATAATTAAAAAATTCTGACAAGTCCATTTTACAAACTTTACCCTGTGACTCTGGTTCAGTATGAATAACACCTGTACATAATAAGAAGTTAATTAATGTAAGAACTATCTTCAAAACACTGATTTCCCATAAAGGAATAAATAAGCACTAAAACCGAAGAAATTATTAAATGATAAAACATGAATACCCCAAGTTTGTTCCACTAACTTTCGTCCGCTACACAAAAAATCCCAAAATCAGAAAGGGACAATATAAGTGAATTTTGGCATTGGGATAATTATTTTTAAAAAGCTTCGGACTACAAACAATAGAATAATTGCATTATTGAAAACTCCATTTTGAATGGAAATGAATCGACAAAGTTTTATATCTGATGATTGCCACTTAAGCACAATATGCGAATAAAATATCATCGACTAGTACTTGTGTCTGTCGTGGATAATAAATGTCAAACAGAGAGACAATAAATTATTTCTTAGCATTAGAAGAAGTTACACTGCATTTCCAGGAAAAATAACGACAACGAATGAAGAGAAACGTCACTACCTTAGAGTGTTGATCTCTTGGAATTCCAAAATGAGTAAATGAGCAATAAAAAAGATTTAATTTTTGAATGTCTAGCCTTTCAAGCTTTTTCTTTGAATTTGTTTTCTGTTTCGTCTTTTTAGCTTACATTAGATTCCAAATTTACTGAAAGGAATAAAACTTTATTATTAGGTCTTAAAAATGACTTTTCCAATATAATATTTTAACAACCAGACGATCTTGGTTGCATATTGTACATGAATTCAATATATTAATGAAATTTATATCGTCTTTCTTGCAGGCAAGCAAACGACTGAAATTATTCTTTATATTCGTCAATTTCATTTGAAATATCTACAAATGTTATTTTTATTTTTCATGTCCTGAAAATCACTGAAAATGTATGTATGTATGTACCGTATTTTCCGGGGTATAAGTCGCTACTTTTTTTCGTTTTTTTTCTTTCAAATGATGTGTGCGACTTATACGCAGGAGCGACTTATACGATAAATAAATTTTTTTAACGACTGATATGACTGATGCACAGTGATGCTGTGTTATAGCGAATGCATCTACGGTATACCGGCAAGCCAATTGCTCGAAACTTACATACACGTAAGTATTAGACTACAAGAATATCAAATTAAATAATCAAATATTATTTAGTTATAATATATATGTGTTAAAATTTGTTGTTATTAATTTTAAAAAAATATTGAAATTACGATTGCCATTGTTTTCCTTTTATTATTCACCACGTGCTTCAAGCAAAGTGTTGGTCAGATGTCGCTACAATATATGTATTTAAATGTACCGGTAGCGCTTCATAATTTACTTCAATAGTTTATAAAAAAAAACTCTGGATTAACCCGAGACTGGCTTCATTGAGAGAACTCCAAAGTAATTAATAAAAATAACTGGAAGGCTGGCGAACAATTTCAGTTGTCGTATAAAATGCCTTTGAAGTTCGCTCTGGGTGTGGAATTGACCAGAATACCGAGACTGGCTTCATTGAGAGAACTTCAAAGTAATTAATAAAAAAAAAACTGGAAGACTGGCGGACAACTTCATACCGTTCATACCATGGACCATTAAAAAAGATAGTTTCACAATAACGTTGTATGATTTAAAATTGTTATGTTAGCGTAAGTCAATACAGTTTAATCATGGCACCAACAACTACCACGCGAAAAAGTTATGATGCAGAATTTAAGTTAAACGTCGTAGCATTTGCGAAAGAAAACGGAAATCGTGCAGTGGCGCTATTATTTACTTAATAAACATTATTTATAAATCTTATTTGCTTATATTTCTATTTTTAAAAATTCAAACAAGAATATACTTACACGTAGTTGGAATTACTAAGTCGTATGCAATGGTCGGCAGTATCAAAACCGTGATTACGATAAGTGCGCAGGAGCGACTTATACGCAGGAGCGACTTATCTGTTGAATTTTCCAAAATTATCTGGATTTCCCCCTCCCGCGACTTATACCCCGGAGCGACTTATAGGGCGGAAAATACGGTATGTATGTATGTATGTATGTATGTATGTATGTATGTATGTATGTATGTATGTATGTATGTATGTATGTATGTATGTTACAGTGATATTGATGTAAGATGACTTTGGCGTACATTATGACGCTTCAAGTAAGATTCATTCGAGAGATGTCGCATCCAATGTAAAAAAATTATGAAACGAGATCGTCAAAACCTCGGAATAATAAGATACTAACATAACAATTATTGTTGTTTGTTCAGTCTGCAAAAGAATAAAAACAGTTATTCATTGTCGACAAAACAGGAAATTAATTTCATCAATTGTACGGGTATTTTTCTTACCAAGCCATTTCGTATGCAATATGACTTACTGGAATTTTTGTATCAGTTCGCACGAAATATGTCACACACTGAACAGATATGAATTCCCCAAGTAATGAGGAACATCTCGTTTTTCTGTTTTGTGTCTGCCATGGCTAAATGGGAAACGTCATCCCTTTGTGCAACTGGAAATATTACAAGGATTCTGGTGTTATGTCCTATTTAGTAATATTTTTATATTTGATCTGGGCTTTTTATGTTAGTGTTCACGTATTTAATTTGCCTCTGTCCCTATCTACATCTGTCTATATAACAGTTATGAAAATAGTGCGTCGTCCATAACGATCAACACGTATTTTTATTTAAAAACAGAGACTAAAATTGGGACAGTTTTATTTTAGTAATTGAGGACCAATACAGATTGCACAATTTAAGTAGTAAATTTTGCTGTGTTTTTTTTTTATTCTTTTGTTCTTTACATCTAAATCAGACCCTTAAATCGCTAACTTTATCCACCGCTTAAACGTTTCGAAAAGGACTTAATTGCCTTTTAGCATCGGTACGCTGAAAATCTCTGTGCAAATATTGTTTCAATGTTTACAAAGAAGTGTAACTTATATGAAAAAAATTAAATACGAATTTTAAAATCAAAGCTCAAGTGTAGTCCTCATTTTATAGTGGCGCTTGATTTTATTCTAAAGTTCCTAACCTTCTATTTTGGGCGAAAAAATAATTGGATTTATCCAGATCATTATTTCACGAACATACTTGCATTGAGTGCGTACTTAAACTTCAGTCATGCTTCTAATATAAAAATAGAATATGCACAATCTAAGTTTTGAAATAACTGTAGTTATGCTAATATGTTCTTCTTAATTAGTAACAATTAGAATCTCAGTATGACCTCAAGAGATAACGTTTCTGGACCCTTGACTCGTTCTCTATACCGCAATATTATATTTGCTATCGGCTTCAGTAGATTCGAGTATAATAATGTCATGATTATGTACACATTGAGCAGTACAAGCACGAAAGACATACATACATACATACATACATACATACATACATACATACATACATACATACATACATACATACATACATACATACATACATACATACATAGTATTTAATGTTGATTGATGTGTACAATGATGAATTGAATAATTTAATTTCTTCCTGCATATTTACTGCCTGCTAGTTGTTGTGATTTTTGCAAACAGTTGAAATCTTTACTGATTAGTGCCTACAACAATTGTAAGCAATATAAACCTGACACGATTCACAGCTGCCATGAATCAATGCTCGCATTTCTCTTGAACATTAGAAGTTTATTTAAAAAATCAGAATGTTATGATCGTCTTAGCTTTGAATGTTTGAATTACATTATATGTGGCTTCGTAAAGTCAAAAATAGCATTGACCAATTTTGCTAAACGCTTTGCCACTACACCTTGTTCTTTAAATCCAAATAATGAAGTGAACTCTACGGTTATTCCTTGTAATTCAATCTCCGTAGCAAATTATTCCTTTTTCCTTCTTTATGCGGACCATATCGTTTGAACAGATAACAAAGTCCTGTAAATTTAATACATCTTTATGGAGCTGTTAGGTGTAGTTACCAAAAATATATATTTAATAACGTCTGTAAAAAAGTTTCAACCAAGTACACTTTTATTTGTTAGATATGTGATATGTTCAAACTTGCCTAATATACGTTAACCAAGTTATTGTACAAGATTAAATTGCAGAATAAAGGAAAAGTGCTCCGCGTATGATGTTTTAATTGCTTCAGTCTATTAATTAGCTCATGAAATGAACAGGTATGCATCTAGCGAATGAAACAAGTTAACATGAAAGGAGCATTTCGAGGAGGATTAGCTTGCTATCAAATGTTACAAACTAGTGAAGACATCTCTCACGTGTTGGTGGTTTGTTTGCTCTTTCGTGTTGTTTTGTTTTATACTGCGTTATCATTTTTTGTTGTTTTTTGTTTGTGTTGTTTTAATTGTTATTTCGAAGTAGATTACATTATGGTGGTGTAGTTTAAATTCGAAATCTCAGTATGGCAAGGCTTTTGGCGTTTATATATATATATATATATATATATATATATATATATATATATATATATATATATATATATATATATATATATATATATATATTCGAAGTATACAATATGTAGAAAATATATAACTTTGTTATTCTAAGGATAAACTTCCGAAAATAATTATAATATATTTCTGGATATAATCTGCCAATTTGAGGTCGCCCATTTTTTAAATTCCGTTTTACTTTTCTATGGACATTAAAATAATCAAGATATCAGCAACCTAATTTACTGACTTATGTTAATTTAATAATTGTATTAATTGCATTTCAGCTCTTATACATACATACATACATACATACATACATACATACATACATACATACATACATACATACCTACCTACCTACCTACCTACCTACCTACCTACCTACCTACCTACCTACCTACATACATACATACATACATACATACATACATACATACATACATACATACATACATACATACATACATACATACATACATACATACATACATACACACATACATACATACTCAATGTATAAGGACCTCTCAACAATAATGCATAAATCACTTAAGAACGCGTAATTTGGTTTCAAAAGAACTTTTCAACAAACATCCTAATGGTCTGATTCCACCAACAGCAAAACATTAACTTTTCTAGTACATCAAGCCTCTCTCCACATATTTTATACATATTCATGTAATTCTTCATCTTACTCCCGTCTTCAATTTCTTCCAACAATATTTTGTTTCTTGCATATTTAACATTCTACAAAATCACTCTGAGCCTTCAATACACGTGCTCTCTAGAACAACCGTCTCAAATATTGACTGTACCGTTTACAAATGTAAAAGCATAATTTTGTTTGTGTAACAAATTACGGTCTCAAACTGCCGTTTGTACGAATTTTGTAAACTGCAGATAATCTGCAGTATGTAATTTCTGTAATTTAAGTTTGAGTAATCAGAATGCTCATCATTGAATATATTGTTCTGACTAATTTCCTAACAATTAGAGGCGATTAAGTGATATATGAAACATGGAGGATTCGTTATAATTTTTTGTGTAATAAATTACAGCGTTGTTTGGTTAAAGTTTGGGAGATTTTCATTAGAAAAGAACAAAAATGTTTTATCAGTAGGATATTATAGATGATGTGAACTACGGACATGGATGACGAGCTAGAAATAGATGAGCGGTACAGTGGTGATGAAAAGTCAGATTTAGAAAAAGACTTGATAGCAACTCAGACTGAGAAAAATATATACCTTCAAATCGATTCTAAATTTGGAACTTTGGACAGAGATGATTTCAAAAAGAAGATGTGTTTGGAATTGGATGCGCAGAATTTAAAAGGTATCAGACTATCACTACATGACCTGGCTAAATTGGAAAACAGTAATTATCCTGTGACTTGTATAGTTGAGAGGACAGTAAGATGTGATAGTGCGCCTCTAGAGGAGAGATTAGCTGAGGATATATTTATTCTATAAGATTTCTTAGCAGGAGATAACAACTTATCTGAAGTGAAAAGCCTCGCGTCGAGAAAGAATCCACGCACGGGTATGCATGATTGCAGTACATATGTTAGCCGAGTATCTAAAAGAAAAGGATCTAACAAACAGTCACAGCGATCAGAATCAGAACCAAAACAGGTGATGCAGAACTCCGAACGCAATTCAGTATCATCTCTTTTAAATGATAAAAATGACAGTTCCGTAACAATAGAGAATTTATACAAAAAATAATAGATCTAAAACATTTTATACAAAGCAGTATTCAACAAATGAAAGATGACATCAGAAATGAATTGAAAACTGAGCTTGACAAGATACGTAAAGAACTTCACACTAGAGATGTTGACTCTACTAAACTACAATCCGAATTAAAAAGATGCAAAGAGGAAGAAAAGAAGTTATCTAAAGACAATCTGGCCTTGAAAATATCACTCAGGGAGAAGAAAAACCTATTTGGAAAGTATTAATGGTCACCAACTGTTTTTACATCAACTGCTCGAAGATAGAGTATGTGATAAGGATAAAAAAAATGTAACCACGAAATGTGATGCACAGACTCAAATAACACTAGCTGATATAGTGCGTATGGTCAAACCTTCAACTGAAACACAAACAGCAAATATGGTGAATGTGAGAACTGCTTTAAATCTTGATCTTACAAAACGACGGAAGTATTTATCGGACCAAGCGGAATATACGGAGAAGAACAAAGGCGGTCGCTTGAAATCCACTGATTCAATGGAAGGAGTGGTTCTGACTCCGTCCACAATACCCAGTACCTCAACTGAAGAATTGACAATAATTGAAGATAATGGAGAACGTGGTTATCACCATGATCAGAAATACTCAGCACGGGAAAATGCAAGAAACATCGACAGGGAAAGAAGATCAACATTCAAAAAAAATTCAGTCACCTCATCAAAAGACTTGGATAAAGGAAGCAAAACAATCGATGTCATCACAACTAACAGAAAGTGCAGACCACAAAAAAAGTGAGGAACTCTTATGAACGTCGAGTTCTGATGTCCAGGATACCGGTTGACAGAACTAGAGAGGAGATGAGAACTTGTATTAAAAGGCACGCCAGAAAGAAAGGAATAGAAATAATTGACTCTCAGATCTTAAACACTGGCGTGTAAGAGGAGGAAAGGACACTTTTACTGCTTTAGTCACGGTAGATGACTTAGACTTTGAGAAGGTTTTAGAGAAAGGTTTTTGGCCACATTTTGTATGGGCAAGAGAATGGTATGAGGATTACGGTGATAAGGACGCAAAGAGGTTCAGGTGGAACTATATAAAGGGGCAGTAAGTCGCATATATATGCATAAATTATGGTCAACTACTTTATAGTCATTGTACTACTTGTGTTGAAAATCTATTTTGTAAGTCAACAAATGTCTAGTCATACATTTTGCCTGATGACATGGAACGTAAAAGGAGCCATGTATGGTGCACCATACTTGTACTCTTTGCTAAATGAGGTAGATATTGCAGTACTTACTGAGCACTGGCTTCTTCCTGAGCAACTCAACGTCCTAGACAATTTACATCCACAGTTTAAATCTTTCTCACGCTCTGACAATAGGCTAAAAGTGAATTTCGAAGAAAGGATAAGACATACAGGGTTTGGGGGAATAGCAATCCTATATAGGAAGTCACTCTGCGTTAATCCTTTGTTGAGCGTCGGCAGCGATAGTGTCATAGGGATAAAAGTGATATGTAATGATAAATTGAAATATTTTGTATTCGGAGCACTTTAGCAGCAGGGGGGCGAATCGGACATTTGCTCCAGACACCATTTGCTCTAAATCTAACAAACATCTCGAGAGAATTAATTCGAATCCTTCTTTTTCAATCAATAAAAAGGATTACTTGCTCGAAACATAAGTTTTTCGCAAATCATACTCCAAGACCGTTTTCATCGTTTAGTCAAAATACGGTCTCATCGTGATGTCATCGCCCCCCCCCCCCACCCCCCGCTGCTATGGGTTTTTACGATTTCAACCGAATATTTGATCGAGTCTTTAGGACTTTACAAACAAACTAATTGCTAACACCTCGTCTTGTAGATCAATCAAATTATTTGACTGGTCGGTGAGTCGGAAATTAATTCTCGTTAGCGAATTATTATGGCATCGCATGTAGACAGGATTAATTGGATTTTCAATAATTAGAAATCCCGGAGGAGCTGTTGGCGCAAACGAATAAAGAATATATCCTTGCTGTGCTTGATTTGATTGCTCTAGATTAATTTGATAGCTTCCTTCGATTGCGTCACATGTTAAATTGAGCGCAATCACCGTCGAAATATTAACATTATGCGGGGCAATATGCCTACCGCCGCCATCTGGGTCATTATTATATTTGAGGAGGACAGTTGAATCTAGTGTTTGTAGCACCTTGATATTGTTTCTAACAATTTTTTTTAGTTCCTCAGCGTTGTATCCGGGAAACTTGAAATTAAGCAGATCGGCTTCTGTGATATTGTAACCGTTTAGGAATCGTTGTTTATTGTCGCTGTTGTCATTGGTTATTGTTTGAATAATTAGTTCATTGATATATTCCATGTCAGATACAAGCTGATTTAGTATTTCAACGTGTTTTTGTGAGTTTGTTTGCCGTAGTTGTTCTAGTTGTGTTTTATGTAATTGATTAATTTCATTAAAATAACCAGTGATGTCAGTTAGCGTAAATGAAATAGTAACAGATGAATCCGCTGTTATTTTAAAAATAAAATCCCATAGCAATGTGTTTTTGTTGGTAAATATAAATCTATCGGCGATTTTTCCTTTTTTTTATATCAGATAAATTATCTCGATATATGGGATTGATTTCATGATATGATTGTACGTCTGTGGTTAAGTCGGTGGTGGACTTTTCCGTTGCTTTTTCAGGCCATCCTAACACTGTTCTTAACAAGCTGTTATAGATATCTACAATGTATCCCTCTGTGCTTATTTCGATCGACGACCAGAGCGCCGGTTCATGAAGATTAATAGCTATTTTTGATTCTTTTCCAGTGATTGATTTTATTCTACGCTGAATTTTAGAATTGATTTGCTCAATTTGGTACGACCCAGTTGGTAACGAAACAGTTTCCCACGCTGGAGTACCATCGGGTTTATTCCACAAAAACCTTAGCGAGTTATTAGAATGCTGACCGCCAAATGCAACCGATCTGATATTAGGCCAGCTATGATATACTCGTAATTTTGCCAGCGCGATCTCGCGCACTGGAATCGGAGAAGGGAAGTTCACACTAAATTGTGGGTTTGTTGATGTTATTGATATCATGCTTGTTCGTATCGGAGCGGTATTCTCCGCGATTCGTTGAAGCAGTTCGAGTGACATTATTGTTAACGCTGTCTTTAATTTCCAATTTCAACATCGCGGAGTTATACAACTGGGTCATCGTGGAAAATTCAACATCGGATATGAATGAATTATCTATCGACAGAGAGATCAACTCGGATAATTTCGAGTTCGCGTCAAATACCACCCGGTACCGAGCTGTATAATCACTGAGTTTTTTCTGAGAACACGATGATAACTTTTTAGTTATCGCGGTGGCGACTGCCGCGATTGTTGTTGCCGCGGAGATAGCAATTGGAACTGCAATCGGAGCCATCATGTTCACCGTCGACAAAATAACCCCGGCGCTGGCCATCACACCGGACACCGAGTACATGGTGATGTCGATGATTGCTACGCTGCGTCTGTATTTTTTCATTTTTTCACGATAGCGCTCAGAAAGTGATTTCAAGTTCGCGGAAAATTCTTTCGCGGTATGATATCGATATCGATGCGATTGTGATACCTCTGGGACTATTATCGGTTCAATTGATTTCATCGATGTCATTACTATTTTAAACCCGCTAGTGTTTTCAATTATTCGATTGTGTACTCTGATTTATGGCCGGTGGGGGGGGATACCAGATACAAATTCTAGCGTCCAGGGTAGCGACTCCCTAACCACTAACTTGTCGGATGTAGTTATATCAATCCTAATAGGGTATCTTATTCGGTCGGGTGCTGCTGGTATCATATCGTTTATATATGTTCCTGTGTTAACACCGCTTATATATATTGCCGGGCCGACTCCCAAATCAAATTTATGGCGAAGTATTTTTGTAAATCGATAGCAACCCGGTATACTACCATATTTGCTGTGAAAATGTAAAATATTTTCCTTTCCTTGGATCCAGTCAAAGGTCCCACTGGCAACTGTGTATACGATGTTACCAACGGTTTTTACGCGGTGTGGAATTTTTACCTTATCGAGTCGTTCGATCATTTTTTGAAAATCATCTTTGACGGCATTAACTGTTGTTTTACTTTCATCGATAGCCGCTTTAATTTCAGCGAGAGTCATGACTGCCACAAGTGGGACTCCAAACAACTTAACAACGGCGTCGTTGGTGGGGTTTTGTACCTTTTTAAAATCTTATTTTAGTTTAAGAATATCATTGTAAATATCGAGATAACTTGTCTTGATTTTGTTAGTATTTATCATCCTCAACGTCTCCTTGTTAAAAAAGAATAACTCCAGAAGGTTTTTAATTTCATCGAGAGTTTTTAGTTTAACAATATCATTGTAAATTTCGAGATAGTTTACATAGACTTCGGTAGAAACCATCATCCTCCCCGCCTTCTTGTTAAAAAAGATTGAAACCAGAAGGTCGTCGAGTCCAAGCCGTGCTTGGTTTTTAATATACCGGTCGATGTCAGAAAATTTTGTTGTGATATCTTGAGGTTTACTGCCCTCAAAGAACTTATTAACAATGTCGCTGGTGAGCTTTTGTTCGTCAATAGCTTTTCTAACTTCAGCGAGGGTCGGGCCTGTCAGAGATGTGGTTTCAGACACAGGTGTTCTCCCTAAACATTTATCCACGATGGTATTAAGTGTTGTTTGCCTCACCATAAACATATTATTATCTTTGAGAGTCATCGTAGATGTAGCTGGGGCACCAAAGAAACTATTAGTGACGTAGGCATTGTGAGTATGCTTGCCAATAAACTCGCTAATTTCAGCGAGAGTCATGCCTGCCACAAGCGGGCTTCCAAAAAACTTACCAACGACGTCGTTAGTGGGTTTTTGTACCTTTTCAAAATTTTCTATTAGTTTAGAAATATCCGTGTAAATATCGAGATAATTTGCCTTGATTTCATTTTCATTCATCATCATCCCCGCCTCCTTGTTAAAAAAGAATAAAGATAGAAAGTTTTTAATTTCAGCGAGAGTCATGCCAACCACAAGCGGGGTTCCAATGAATTTATGTACGACATTTTTGCTAAAAGTATTATAACCTCGTATATAATCATCCAGCTCACGGCCGTGGGCGGCAATCGCGTCGGTGATCGTAGACACAAGTGCGCCTGGTTTATGTCGTCCACCGCTGGAATACAGCGCAATAGAGTTTTCAGCGGCATCGCTCTGCCGTATCAAAATGTCATCCGAGGATATATTACTGCTTTTCAATTTACCCTGGCGATCTTGAAATACAACTATTTCGTTCGGGTCAACACTTGCTAAATTTAACGTTTCAGCGATTTCATCTTCAATTATTTTTTTACATCCTCGATAGAACCCGCAGATGTTTCCGTGGTGGGTTTCAACATTGACAGAGATCGTCCCCAAATATCAATCATTATTGTTAGCGCAGCTCGTGTTTTCAATTTATTGATTCTCTAAATTACCTTGTAATGTCCCACTCGTGTATTTATTTACAACCAGATGAGGTGGTTTCTGTGACGATGAAATCTCCGCGAGGACATTTAATACTTCACGGCCGCATATCGGTGGATCACTTAATTGTTGTGTTGGCAGCGTGGAATAAAAAATCGGAAACTCTTTGAGTTTCATCGAAGAATTTATATACCGCATAAACTCGCTTGGCGGAGCTAACCCATATGAATCAAAATAGACAATCCCACGTGGATCAATCGCATATGCAACCCAGTGAGTTCCAGATCCGCTGATGTTATCAAGATTGATGATACCGGTTTCAACGTTATTTGGTTTTCTCGGTAATTGATCTCTCATAAAAAACCCTCTGAAGTTTTTTATCGCTAGTTTTTTATCAGCATCAATTAAATCAAAATTGGACATAGGGAGAATTGGGCTTTCAACTAATAAACCGTTCCTGGTATTCTCAGACCCTTTCCGCTGTACCATGAATATGGAGTCCCTGGTAGTCTTAGATCCTTTCCCAGTTGCCTTTTTCAACGCCATCCCTGCCGCGGTACCAACGGCTCCCAACGCAGCCGCTTTCGCCACCGCTGGGGCAGCCCCGGCAATTAGCGCTGGTATTGCAGCTAACAATGGAAATATACCACCTGATTTTATCATGTTGGCGATTGCAGCCTTCGAAAATACAATTTGAACCCCTCGCTATTTCTTTAGCGCATCACTGAAATGTTTTATTTGACGATCCGTCAATGATATTTTATGTGTACCGCCGGACATCTGCGCTGGTTTTAACGTTATTGTGGTTCCACATTCTTTAGCGGATTTTGATCGCAATTTCTTGACCTGACCATCAGTCAGCTTGACACTAACAACACTATATGGCATTTTATTGTAAAACACATTTATGCTTTCAATTGATCTATTTGTGAATCGTTTACATATTTTCCACTGGTGCATCAACGATTCTCATTCGTCCACCAACACCTTCTAACAATATTGATTTATCACTGAGAATGACAGAAACCGCTCTATAATTAGCAATAGCGCCACGAAGGACATTAGCTCTGAAGTGTATATCAACGACGGATTGCCTTGCTAAATCAAGATGTTCCAGCGAAAAGTAGTAGATCGGATACATGTTCTTAAAATCATATTGCGATATTTGCAAACCAGTATCACCATTTTGATCACGGCCCATATATGACAGCATACGATGGTACACGCGAGCAATATGGTTTTGACCGAAATTAAGTTCTATGTCTTCGGATGGTTCCTGCTGGCCATTTATTCTCAACGAGACCTCAGTAACTCCTAATTGATCAAATATCATATGACTGTGCAATTGTGAATTCACTCTTGTCATATCCTGCAACGTGATAAATATATGACGTGGAGCTGAAACGCCTTGTTGTGATGCCAAGTTCCATGTAAATGTACAATTGATATTTGATTGCTTAACATCAGTTGTTGTTGTTAGCCAACTTAGCAATGATTTGCCGCCCGTTTCCATAAATGAGAGTAGCCGCTCTTCCGTGGTAATTGATGGGGTCATTACTGGCATCCACAAGACCAATTTAGTTAAAACGACTTTACCAGCGTCAGCATCTGGATTTGCAGGATCCGCTGGAATTCTCCAGATTGCATCATCGTCACTACCCTTTCGCACGAGTACTACTGTATGCTTCGCTCCATAAATAACTTTTCGTACATTTCTACAGAATCCAAATATATGATGCAACGGAATCGCACATGAAAACGATCTACGCTGTCCTGCCAACATTGCTATTCGTGTTGCAGCTCCTAGATTGTACTGGACATCAGTATTTATAATCATATCCTCGATAGCAGCAAGAGCGGGAGGACGAGCACGATCATTTGGTCGTCGCACAATAAATTGAGTGTGTCCAGCAGTGTTTTTATTATCTTTTGCAAACATCATAGACGGACCTGCTGATCTTGTATAATCGTCAGAATATCTCGCTAACCCAATTATTGTTGTAGCCACATCAACATCACGTTCTATAGACTCAATCTCTTTTCCGTCAATGAGATATCTCGCGGATTCAAATAGCACCATGATACCATTATTGACTAAGCCGACTTTGGCACCATCTGGATACGGTGCGGGTACAGCAGGAGTATCAGTAAGTCGTACAAGTTCTCCTTCTACTTCGATAAACGCTTCAGCGGATAGAAAGTATTTGCTGGTATCATGGACTTGAACTTCAATTCGCGATCGAATATCTGGTTGTATTGCATGATAGGAATAAAATTGATAATCGCGGACATAACCATCTTTGCGTACTTGGGCTTCCATATCTAACTCTGGATCAGCTGTTCTTTTGAACATTATTATTATTATTCACATCAGTATTTTCAATTGTGAAAATCTTTGTAATCATCGTCCTTTTTTTTACGTTTCAAACCACTTCCTGCTATCATGTTTGCGATATCTCCTTGGTTACTGTTCGCCAGCGGCGCAGCCACGGATGACGGAGTCACCGAAGCAGCCAACGACGCTAATTTTTCTTCCACTGCGCTATTTATTGCTTTGCTGACACTTGCAGGCATCACTGTTGTAGATGGCAGTACAACTGGTTGCTTTTCTCGTCGTCGCACCAACGATATTATTTTATCTTTCGCGGCAGAAAATGCCTTTCCGGCAAGATTTCCAACAGCGCTGATTCCCTTATCACGAATAATATCAATGGCTTTCATTGATAATTGTTTAGCTAACGGCGCCACCTTGGGAGCCATTCTTGTAAATAACCCCGCAATGGTATTGCCGAGACCATCTCCGTAATATGCTCTATAAACAGGCAATCGTGAGTTCACCACGTAGACGCTTACGGGTTTATCATGGTTGTAGTGTATGATCATCTTGTTATAAAACTAGTAGTTTTTCAATTAGTGATCAATCGCTGTAATAACCATGGGCGTCTCTGTGATTTTCAACTAATTTAGCAATGAGTTTTCGATATACATCAATGCCCATGATACCGCCGGCAAATAATCGTCTACAGATATCAGCTGCTTCATTAATTATCTCGACGGAGTTGTTTCGGGCTCGTTTTCCCCCGATAAGTACTTCCAACCGTGATATATCACTGAGAATATTACCAGAACATGTCACGTTTGTGTTGAAATCTGAAGGATTTTCAATCGAATATCCGCTAGCAGTAACTTTTTTAGTTGTACTAGTTTCATCATACTCATCAACTCCCTTTTAAAATTCTTTATATTCCAATGCTTTTTTATCTAAACGGCCAATAATCTCCTTATTCGTTTTATACAACCAATTAACCCATTCATCTCGGCTTATTTTACTGTTTTTATACTCGTCTTTTAAAAAGCTCTTTTTGGAATGAAAGCTTTGGGCGGCAAAATTACCAAAAATCTTATAATGTTCGGGTTTTATTACTTGAAATCGTTTGATTTCTGCTATAGCTCCTTCGGTGAGTTTGTCTATAAAGGAAACACCTCTTGGGGTGACATCAACAGGTTGTGGTTCAAGTGCAGAATCATCAATATCAGCTAATCGTTCATACTCGTGTTGGGTTTCTATATCACTGGATAGCTGTTGTATCCCTGCGCGCGTTTGTTCGGTCTCTGCTGCTATCTTTTCAAGTGTATCAAGCAGCGGCGCCTTCTTTGCTCGTTCTTGTTCAGGAATATCTCCGTATATCGCTGCTTCAGTTAACTTTTTCACATCTTTGGTCGCACTTGTTATCGAAGTAAACAGATGTTCTCTTGACACAGAAAAGTCAGTTTGCATTTGTTGTCGTTGTTGAAGTTTCTCTCGAAGTCTGTATCGAACCGATATAAACTTTTTAATTGCTGATAGCCGCTCTCGGGCTAATATAGTTGTAAGCGATTCACCTACCGTATATTGTTTGTGAACTGAGTTTTCAAATGTGAAACTATCACAATTACAAGCTGAGTTATTAAATAATGTACCATCAAGCTAACGTATCCATCTCCGACAGGGTTAAACTGTACGATGCTATCCCCGAGTGTTTCAGAAATAACATCGCTGGGGGTTTCAGAATTGTAATATCTGAGAACGGCGATGAACGATTTTTGTTAACGACGCGGCAACAACAACAACTACGTGAAAATGGAGGCGTCGCGGTGATTACTTGCTACCACAACCAGATCATCCAGTACGCTCATAACGGCATGAGCAAGCCCAAACTGCTGAGTATTCTTTCAGGAGAAAATCCTATGTGACAAGTGTAACAAGTGTTACAAAAAACGCTAAAAAAAATTTACTGAAAGCCTATTTTTTATAGTAACGCTCACGTGGTTAGGATACTGGTTTTTCCTCGTTTAACATTTTTCTAAGATCACGAACCTTAGAACTAATTTCAGTTCGTTTTTGATACTCTTGGCCGAGCTTTTGACGTATTGCTTCAACGGTGCTAAATAGCGTTATAAATACATTAATGTCGTTACCGTACAAACAAGCATTGATGGACTTTTGAATTCCTTTCACGAGCCTGTACATCTTAGGTAAAACATAACGACCCTTACTAGACTGATACTCAATGTCTTCATATTCCGAGGTAATCCTGTCGCAGTCGAGATCTTTACATAATACTATCCCTCGATTTTTAAAATTTGAAATTTCAGCAATTATAGCATTTACATCTTTGATATCCATATTTTTATAGTATACTGTATCTCTAATTTAAAAAAGTAACACTTAATTGGCAATATCACTGACGCCCAATGACGTCAGAGAGACCCAGAGGTTACTATATTACTTAATTAACTTAATTAAGGACAGCACAACACGCATCTTGGAACTCCTTGGGTGCCTTCGCATCCATGCAAGCTCAAGGGCCCGAAGCATACCCCCTTGAATCGTTTCAGATGTATACGAATTTTATTTTATGGCCATTTTTCTTTGACAGAGCCGATTTTTGAATTCCTTCTGCAACAAATCGTATTGAAGACCTACAAATATCGAAATATCTACTGGCTTCATTCATTGACTGAAATATTTTCTACTCGTTAGTTGATGTATCAAATGATTTTACGGGTCTCTTTCCAACTGATTTAAAAAGTACCAATTTCTGCCCTTTTTGATATATTCTGACTCTGTGAGATAGCTTGGAGATTCGAAAGAGAATTATCGGCCTTGTTATTATTGATATGATCAATAACAGATTCATCTTTGATCAATCCGTTGTGACATTCATATACTATTCTGTGACAGAGATATTTCTTCTTCCCTACACCAAACATTAAATACCCTCTATTATTTACCCGTCCAACCGGTTTCTTTAGTCTGGAATTTCTAACAATACCATCACGGGATGCTTCATAATTAACAAGCACTGGGTGAGGTCTGAAAACTTGGCTCATTTGTATAATAATACTATTTGTCTAATTTATTATTTGCTTTAATTATAAGTCTATCAATGTAGTCTTGAGGGTTTTTTATGATTTTGTTGCTGACGGAGTCATCAGTAGAATCAATGACTGCATTTTTTATTCGTTTGTCATAATAGCGTTTTCGTACCCTGTAACGTTTGCCGCCACAACTGAGACACAACTGCGATTTTCCCCTTACCCCCACCCCACATCGGAGACACGGAAGGGGGCCAAACCTTCCTCGCCGAACGCTTTGTAAATGATACCCACAGATTTCGCTTCTGCATGATTTGTTACACGGGGTTGTCGATCCAATCATTAGCCATTTGCAGTGATTCATTATACTATATTTTTCTATTTAAATACTTGTTTTAATTATAACATGGAGGAGTTCGAGAGATTATCAGCAATTAAGCATTACAAAAACGTTAAATTTAATCTCGATAGAACCCTCAAAGATGTGCCAAAACGGGCAATAACGGATAAAGCCCTGATAAATAAAATACGCGATTGTATTAATGAATTCAAGCACGACTGTGCATCTCATAGCTGGTCAACATTTCGAATTGATGGCGTTGTTGATGCCACCATGAACGACAGCAACGCAGCATTAATGTTATCACAACTTGGCAACAAAAAGTATTTTTTAGAGCAAAATTCATTATCCGTGTAGAATCAGGCGGTTGGATTATACGAGACAAATTTGAACCGATTCTCAAAGACAAGAAAACAGTCGTTGTTAGCCGTGATTCTAAGCCGGGTCTGTTAACTGGAATTGACAAACCATACTATGAACGAGCATATCCTGAAACCGCAGTTGTGTATGGGATATATCCGTTAAATGAAAAACCCGATATAGGAAAACTAAAACCAATGAAACAGTCGTCGCAGGCGACTTCGTCGTCAGTGGCTTTGCCACTCAATTGTGTAGCAGCACGAATAACAGAACATTTTACAAATGCTTCCCGAGGGAACAAACTTACCGATCTACGGTGTAGCAAAATAGCTCAATGGGAGTTAACGGTGAAAGACAGCGGAGCAACTATTAGCGATATAGCAAAATTAGAAACGTCGCTGAGATTTCCAATAACTGTTACAACGATAACCGGAGAAGTTTTATACGAATCAAAATATAAATCAAAGGGAGCTCCAATCAAAATTATTGATCATAACGAACACGCATGGACGTCCTCGGTCACAATATTTCCACGAAAGAGAACAATAAAGTATATACCTGACGAATTCTTGCGAGAAGAATTTTCCAGGGATGGTTTTCTCGTTGAAGAGAAACTATTCGATGCTATTGCGCATTTGAGTAAAAACGACCCCGTGTCGATGTGGTTACTTCGCAGCACTGAAAACGACACAGATACCTTTGACCAATTTGTAAAACCAAACGGTGAATTATACCGCACTGAAGCATTTCACAAGAACATGAAAAAAACAGCTAGCTCATTTTGCAAGAATCAAAAACGCATGGAAACCAAAACGCGTAGAATTCTTGCCAGACATTGAGGCTAGTTGTTTAGAATTTAATCATGGCGGTTTATGGAATAACAAATACGAGTGATAATATCATTTCAGTTGATATGGTTACTTGTTATCCAGCGAGTTTTCTTGGTTATGGAGAGTGTACTGAGTATTTTAAACGATTTGGACACCCCGTACATGAAATGACTCGTATTGCAATTAATGGGCCGCTGCCTGATTTTGATTTAACTGGATTCGCTCGTGTAGTATCATTTGAGTTCGCAGCAGGACTTCATCGCTGTTGTTATGTTTGGATTGGTAGACACATGTCTGAAAAGAAGTGGCTGCCAATAGCGTTATTACGATTCATGATTGATACAAAAATGTTAATTTCGCTGACAGTCAGTGAAGCAATTATATCATATCGGAAACAAATCAATGTCTGGTTACCAACACCGGAAAGTCTTGATAGTATAATTGAGGAATCCAGAAAACATATTGATGCCGGCGAAGAAAATATCATTGAGTGGTCCAAACGGATATTTAATGAACGAAACATAGAAGCAAAAGATCTCGGCAGAAGAATAATCAGAAAATTCACTCAGGGAGGAAAAAAATGCGACTATAAACGATATTGTTCACGGCTGATTATGGATAACATCTAATACGACTTTGTAATCGCGGATGCAGTATCTAAAAACATATATGTGGATCGTAAAGATGCTTTTTTGTCCGATGGAACAAAATTGGGTACAGTTGTTACTTATAGCGACGGTTACAAATCCCCGTATACACATTTGAGGTCGTCCATGCTGGGTTATGCTTGTATTAATTTATTTTCAATGATAAATAGATTTCCTGACACTGCAGTTAGAGTTGCCGTTGATTCATTTTACATTAACAGCAAGTACAGTTGCGCAGTTGCTGAATTCACTAATTCGGATAAAAGTTGGGGATCATGGAGAATTAAAAAAAAATGCTGCGTGATTATTCTGAATCAGCAGATGTTAAAATTAAAAGTAATTACTTACGCATTGATAATTTATCAGAGCGTTCTAATGCACCATCGATATCAGATCCAATTTGTAGATATAAAACAGTTTATTTAAACGGCTGTGGCGGGTCAGAAAAGACGACGCGTGCAATCGAGTTATATCGAGGACGCGTAAACATGATTGTACTGACGCCAACACATAGATTAGCGAGAGAGATAAAACAACGAGGCGTTTCCGCGTGTACGTATCATAGTTTTTTTAGATACAGTGGTGACAAATGGACACCTGAACGAATGGGAGATAAATTCACCCCCGAGGTTATAATTTGGGATGAAGTATGCACAGTATCAACAGAAATATTAAAGACGTTCTTGGATTGGCTGCTGCAAAAGAATACAGCGGTGATAATGTGCGGAGATCATGGACAGCCACCACCGTTTGTCGGCGCGGGTCCACATAAGTGGCTGAAAGAATTCGTGGACTATTATGAAGAAATTGATAGCGATTATAGGGCACTTGATGAACAATTAAGTGAGGTCAAAAAATTAATTAGACTGAAACCCGACAGAATCCAATGTGAAATAATCAGGGAAATAATTTCTGAAACTCCAATGGAGGAATTTTATAACACATGGAGACCAAACGATTTTGTAGTTGCTAGCAGAAAAATAGTCAGAGACACACTTCAGAAAAAGTTGTTTGAGCTTCACAAAGAAAAATATCCCCTGATAAAAGTTCCATTGTGTTATAGACCCGCTGACACACGGCGACAGAATATTAAAGTTGAAATTCCAGGACAGCGCGAAAGACAAACACTAGTATTAAATGATATTGTGCTGGTTGATATCAGTGTTGTCGAAGATGCATTGCGTGTTAATACATCGCCATGGACACTGGGTTACGTAACAACAATACATTCCTCGCAGGGATTAACCATCGCGGATACAATTGTTTGGATAGTCTATAATCGCATTGAGTGGTCAAATTTAGTCTATCTTGCAGTGTCTAGAGTACGGCGAATAAATCAACTTCGAAGAATTGTTTTCGATGATAATGACACCACAATGGATGATATTGATGTTAGCATCATTAATAAAAAAAACTCTCCGGTTACAAACAACAAGACAAAAAAAAACAACGAGAATTTGACATTGATGCTGAATTAATAATTACGCTGAAGCAACAACAGAATAATCACTGCGCGAGTTGCAATTGTATAATGCGTTGGCAGTATTCGGATAAAGATCCTCGCCAATTTACCGTAGACAGAAAAAATAACAGTCTCGGTCATGTCAGAAACAATGTGATGTTGACTTGTCTTGAGTGCAACAGACGCAACGGCGCTAGTTAAGGCCGCGCGGTGGCAATTGAGTATCATCAGGAATCATTTGTAATTGTTCGCGTGTAAAACCCCGCTGAGGGGCAGTTGAATCCAATTCATAGATTGGAGGTCTACCAGTGTAATAGTAGATATGCTATGCGTAGTGACACTCCAAATAGGATCAGTAGCCTTTTTTACCACCTTCGAGTTCTCCTGGTTCATATAAATATCTCACGGTGACATTGCTGAGAATTGGCTGAGAAACGCTTTCCCGCTGTGGTTGTGGTATATACTTTTTTTTATTGCGTTGTTAGGTTTCATATTGATTGCTCTGGTAATCTCGTTATTTAGCGCTGCAACTACCCCTGGTAAACTTTTGACCCATTCACGGGATCGCTTTTCTTGGATGAATTCTTTTGCGTATTGATATCCAAATAACCGCTCAGCAAGAGTCCGATTAAATCGTTCTACAATTGCCTGATCGCGATGTAACGCAGTATGCCCTCGTCTGATGGTGACATTGTGATGTTTCATCGCTGATAAAACAGCGCCTTGAAATTCCTTGCCAGGATCAACTTGTAACAGATTTGGCCAGCTTAGTGGGCCTCGTCGATAAATCCTTTCAAATGCAGAAGCAACTTCAGGTGATGATTTTGTTTTTAGCGGTTCTGCTTGTTTGTATCGACTCGCAACGTCAACTACGGTTAGCGCGTATTTGTAACCGTTATCATGTGGTAAAAACAATAAATCAGCTTGATGAACTTCATTGGGTCCGGTAACATCAAAATGCGAGACGCGGTAGATAAATTTGCCATATAGCCTGTTTGGATAACCAATTAGCCGCAGTGGTCTTTTTCACTTTTGCGGCGTTAGCGAGTTTATTGATTGCAGCGTTACCCCTCCAGTATCCTTTTGGAGAATAATAAAGAGATTCCATATTATTAATTACCAGCGCCCATCATCAATTTGCCTTTCATAGCCGATTTTACCAACCACGAAGCCAATTTTTCTTTGAAAGATTTATCAGGAATAGCATTTAACGCATGAATTAATTTCACATCCGCGAGATGCCTGTGTTGCAGATTGCTGCTTTTATATGCAACATCATGAACATGACACGCATTATCAATAGCGTTTATCGGACACTCGCCGGGTCGGGGCTGATTTTGATCATCAAGTCTGATATCTAATCGTGTTCCGGGGCCACAGTAGCTATATCCTGGAAGGTGCTTTTCTCCGGGGTACTTTGCCCATGGGGTTCCAGGGAGCTTTGCCAACTTGGCTGTGATATCACCTCCTCGTTTTTTTTAAAAATATCTCCGGATTTCATAGAAACAAATCTGAACTTTTTTATACCACATGTTGCACATCTACCAGTAAGTGAAGATCTGTTATTTTTAGTTGTAATCGTCGTCACATCATTTGTGTTAGTACGCGTTTTACACTTCACACAATATAGATCCATAATTTATGTATAGAGATATGAATATAATTGATTTTTCAGCGACTAAAACAAGAGAACCAGTTAAGCATCATGCAGCGTTACCAAACTCTATCCGCGCAATTATAATCGGGCCATCTGGATCCGGCAAGACGCAATTGTTGCTCAATTTAATAGTGAGATGGATGAAGTGGAATAAGTTATATTTAGTTGCTCCTAGCGTAGATGATCAACGATGCTATGAAGTGTTAAAGGATTTTAACGAGAATGCATCAGAAATTAAGGGTGAGAGCATCATTGAATTTATAACTGATATTGACGAGGCATCATCCGTGGATGATCTTGATGGGCGCATTAACAATTTAGTCGTATACGACGATGTGATGTTAGACAATCAAAAAAAACCAGCTAGAATATTTTCCCGAGGCAGGCATAAAAACACTGACGTGATATATGTCACTCAACGCTACACTCAGATTCCAAAAGTGATCAGAGATAACTGTAATATTATTCCTGTGTTTAACGGCGTTGATACACATACGTTACGAAATATTTGGCAGACATGGTGTTCCGATATGGACTTCAATCAATTTAAAAATTTCTTTAGTAAAGCTCAGTCAACCCCGCATGGATTTATAACAATAAATTTAAATGATCCTCGGGCACGATATCGTACCGGACTCGATCAAATATTTGGTTGAAATAAATTATTAACCCATAGCAGCAGGGGGGCGATGACATCACGACGAGACCGTATTTTGACTAAAACGGTCTTGGAGTATGATTTGCGAAAAACTTATGTTTCGAGCAAGTAATCTTTTTTTGGGGTTGAAAAATAAGAATTCGAATTAATTCTCTCGAGATGTTTGTTAGATTTAGAGCAAATGATGTCTGGAGCAAATGTCCGATTCGCACCCACCCACCCACCCCTGCTGCTAGACCCTAAGGCAGTTAGACGATGCATTACGTCCCCTTCTGGGAACTCCTTGGTCTGGAGAAGGGTGGGCTCCGCCAGACGACTTTTGCCCAAGACACACTCATACTGCTGGATAAATATGAAGTTACCATCACGGATCAGTCATCGCCCGGATCAACAAGGACCGCGCCAACCGTTGTCCACCAGGACGGAGGAAACATTTGTGCTACTGGTACTTTGCTTAATCAGAGCGAGATATAGCATCGCCATTGCAACCTGGAACATTAGAACTCTGGCGAAAATTGGAAGACTTCAAGAGTTGATACATGAGATGGAACACTACACATGGCACATTCTGGGACTCTGTGAAGTTAGATCAAAAGCCCTAGGGGAACACCAAACTAAAGACGGGCATGTATTTAACTACAATGGAGAGTTGGACAACTCCATAAATGGAGTAGGCTTCCTTGTAAACAAAGCCATCAAGGGATCTGTGCTTGAATGTCGCCATTCGTCTAAAAGCATCTTCCTTAAACATACCAATTGTCCAAGTCTATGCTCCAAATACTGATCATAATGATGAAGATATAGAGGAGTTTTACTACAAACTCCAGGGTATTCTAATCATGGTAAGTAAACAATACATCTTCATCAAACAAAAAGACAGGAATTCCGAAGTTGGCAAAGATGCTCTAATAGGCTGGGGTGGTCATTGTGGACCTTATTGCAACGTGCTTACCAATGAAAGGGAGAGAGACGGCTGCTCGAATTAACAATCTACAACAACCTGGTACTAACCAACACCCTGGGCCAACATAAAGCTTCATGATCCTGAACATGGCACACAAAATGGAATCCATCATAACCAGATCGACTACATAATGTGTCAAAACCATAACCGATCTGGCATCAGTAATAAAAAAAAACAAGAACGTTCCAAGGTGCTAATGTTGGGAGTGATCACAACTTCGTGATTATGAGCTTCCAAGTGAGGCTAAAGGAAATCAGACTCAACTTCAACTGAAGGACACTAAAATTTGCAACTAATTCCAAGCCACGGTTGGAGGAAACTTTCCTCCACTACTTGTGATGGATGTTGATTTTAAAGTGATGACAGACACTTTCAACACAGTCATGACAACAGCTGCCAAGGACATTCTTGACCTCCATCGTCCAAGGAAAACATCCTGGGTTACAGAAGAGATTCTGAATCTGTGTGATGCGCGAAGAGACCTCTAAAACACCAGACACACAACATGGGCAATGGAGTACCTAGGAATAAAAAAAATATCAGAAAAACGTGAAGAAAGCAAAAGAGGATTGAATTGGACAAAGGTGCACAGAAATAGAGAGAAGTCTGATATAGAATAACAGCAAAAAGGCATTCCAAATTGTAAAATACCTCACCAGACAGAAGCAACCCAGAGTCACTACCATTCAAGACGAAAATCGAAAATGCCTCACAGAAGCAAGTAACATTGCAGAAACTCCACAACCATGCGTCCACATGAGACCCAGAGGTGACTGAAGTTCCAAACTCCCCAAATGATGATGATTTTCCCATTCTCAAAGAAGAGGTGGAGTGAATAATTAGAGCACTGACGAATGGGACGGCAGCTGGCAGAGACAAGATTTCAGCTGAACTTATCACGAATGGGTGGGGAAATCAGTCATAGAGCTACTAACAAAAATCTGCAACAAGATCTGGCAGACAGGTGTATGGCCAACACAGTGGACCCAGTCACTGACTATAAAAACACTCCCCAAAAAGAGCAATTTAAAACTGTGCCCAAAATTACAGAACTATCCGTTTGATCAACTATACTAGTAAGGTGATGCTGAAGATCATCTTGAACAAATTGTAACCACAAGCAGAATAAATAATCGCTGAAGAACAGGCAGGGTTCCGGAGTGGATGATGTACACCAGAACAAATATTCAATATCAGGGTTCTGTGTGAAAAGTACTCGCAATATCAACAAAACATCAATCATGTATTCGTAGATTTCAAAAACTCTTTTGACAGAGTGTGGCATGAGGCACTGTGGGTCACAATGAAGAAGTACAACATGGGTCAAACGTTAACCAATACCATCAAACAACTACCAGTGCAGTAATTACTAAAGGTTATGTGGGGGACTGTTTCCAGATAACAGTTCGAGTATGCGAATGCTGTCTCCTGTCACCCATGCTTTTCAGCATCTATTTAGAGTGCATCATCAACGAAGTCCTGGAAAACCACTGTGGGAGAGTCAGCATTGGAGGGAGTAACATCATCAACGTACGCTTAACAGACAACATTGATGGGCCATCGGGCAGTGAAGACGAGCTTGCCACCTTAATGAAGAACTTGGATTAAACATCTTCCAGATTTGACATGGAGATAAGCGCAGAACAGATAAAGATGATGACAAATAGTGTCAAACAAATGTCAGCCAATATTAAAGGCAGAGGACAGAAACTGGAAACGGTGGGCCATTGCAGATATCGTGGCTCCATAATCACCGAAGAGGGATCAAGAGCAGAAATTTTGTCACGAGCGGCTTAATAATGACATAACTCACACGTCAAAGTACCTTCTGGATCAAACATACCCTCCCTCGCGTGACTCGGCGATATTTCATGGCTTTTCAGACAGTATTTGTTGCTTTTATGGCTGTAAGGTAAAATAATAGAAAATGTCTCGAAATGGAATTGGCTCTCATCTTTTTTGTCAACCTCATTTTGTTTACTTGATAATGTCGTATAGCCGCGATGTCTACATTTCATCCTATCTGAGGCTGTAATGACTATAGTTAGTAGACTTTTAATGCTTGGTGATCCCTTTTATTGTTACGCCCTGTAACAATGGTAACAATTATGGCGTAATGTTTCGCATGATAGTAAAGCGCATCGTTGGTCTATGTCTCTAGACCTAAAGCATGAAGTTTGCCAGAAAGGAATTAAGACATACCAATCAAAATAGAAATAAACAGGTGGTGAATCAAGATTTCATGAAATTGGAAAAACCCTCTGAAGTTAAACATATATACCTGCTGTACAAACACTGTGTATGAATGACTTGATACGTATCTATTTACAAATAAGAAATAACAGGCATCATTCGAAACGTTTTGTGAAACGTTGCATATCTGACAGCAAGAAAACAAATTGATATTCCAAACTGAATCATCCATTATATTTAGAAACGTTATCCGTCATGTGACTTATTGTATACACTATATGTGTATACATGTGACCTCGTTGTAACCTTGATGTCGTTTACACACCCAAACAAGGAAGTTAAACATATTATACTCCTAAAGTGTGGGGTAAACAACCTAGCTCTAGTATAACGCGAGTATTTAGGTCAATACATTTAAATTAGTTTCAAAATTCTAGAATCAGTTGTGTAACAACCGTGATAGTAAATACAAAGGGAAACAACTCTTTTATGGAAGACTGTCGTTTATATGCTAATTCTAACCCTTGGAACTCATAGGTTATCATTTGTTTTGCATTAGATTATTTTCTTTGAACATACCTAAATATTCACCTACCCACCAGCATATTTATTTATCAATCTAACTACTTAGCTACTTTGCAGACCCCCTTCTTACATTTACTTTTCTTATATATATATATATATATATATATATATATATATATATATACATATACATACATACATACATACATACATACATATAACTACATCGAATCAAATAAGTAAGTTACCTGTTAGTAATTAAAATGTACCTATTGGTAATACAAATGTAAGTATTCATCTGTAACGAAATGTATCAATCAGTAATCAAACTGTTACCTCATCGATATCAACTTCCATTACAAATATTTAACTACATAAAATAATACCTAACGCAACATTATCTTCATTAGTGTATGTGTTAGACTGTTACTGTTTCTTGCAAATTTCATTCAATAAAAACCTTCCTTCTCAATCTTGAAACAACGGTTTCTTAAATAAAATGTCAGATTATTAATTTAGAAATGTGGAAGGTTAACTTCTTGTTAAGTATTTAGAAAGATCTTTAAAAAATCAGTACGATTTTTTGGTGGAATGTCTTTTTATTCAATATTATACAACAAATCGTTTCATATTAAACTATCACTGACTCTCGATAAAGTCACAAAATCATGAAAGTCAAGTAAGATACATAACGTCCGTTACCAAGAGACTATTATAACATTATCCGTGTGAGTCTACCACGAAATGTATAAAGAACGTTGATTCACACTGCTGTTACTGCGGTCCAAAGATACATAATTTAAAAAGAACTAGAGAGTGCTGACTTCACATGATAAGCTAATTATTGCTGATCTTCAATTTTAAAAGTAAAGTAAAAAGGTTGCATTATACATGAAAAATGTAGTTTAACATAACAAATGAGTATTTTATAGTTTCTTTCTTAAGTTTGAAACGACATATGGTCAAACAGGTGGTTTTGTAAATAAAAGAGTACACAAATGTAAACAGTAAATTAAATTTTGCCCTTGACATAAAACGTAATGCAAATGATAAGAAATGAATGATTTTGTTTAATAGGTATCAATATTCTCCGTTGAAATACACATTTTCTTATTATGAAATCTCGTAGGAAGAAGATGAAAACATTATCATGAGAGCCGGTCAGAAAATAAAACCTTAAACAATATAAACTATTTTGGGAACGATTTGTATGGCATCACATGATACGATTGATGCAGTAGTATTTAATGGCCGCATGCTGTATCTATGAAATTAGCATTAGAAAACAAAAACAACAACAACTATCACTACTACCAAAACATCACATATCAAGAAGTTAATCGACAGTTTTATCGTTTTGGCTTTATTGGAGAAATACGCATTGCTGAGATCATCTCTAAGTTTTCAATAGAAATGGAGTAGTCTAGTGCCTTTCAAAAACTGCCATTGTCTTTCGACAATTGGTATACAATTTGGTATATAATTTTGAAAAGGAGGGGGGAGCAATTTTCGCATTATTTCAAACGCTTACATGAAATGAGAAATATGAGCGAATTCTATCAAACTATGATATATTTTGCGTTTCTTCCTTAAAGTTGAACACAGCTTGTATATGGAATTAAACAATTTTTTTCCTCTTATTATTGTAACAATTATCATTTAAGTCCTCAACTGTTTCTTCCTATTTACAAGTTTATTAGGTAAATTATGTGAAGATAACTTTTCATTACTGATCTATTGCTAAAACAATGCTTCAAATTCAAAATTGTTATTAAAATGTAATTTAAAACAATAGTTGAAATGACTTCATTTTCGAGAGGCTGTTATATCTCCTAAACGACCAGTAAATTATCATGCAATTAGTATTAGAACTGAATTCAACAACTGTACAGTCCTCTCCTTTGAATGGTCCGACAAGTGTAAACACAGAGAGCAGACTAAAATACACCAGAGTGCGACAGTTTAATTTATGAATACCATGCTAAACAATCATTTAATTAGGCCAAAAGTTTGAATATACGAACAGAACGGAACGTAATTGCCAGCTCATGTCTAATAAAAGATACACGAGATTAAGCATTAATACATTTCATACATGGTAGAGGAGATTTATAGAAAAGAGATGAACGAAATATATTATTATCCATTCTTATACATAACAACTTGCAAAGAACAATTATAATAGATATAACTATATTTAGTTTACATGAGAACATCCTAATTTAACATTAATTCCATAAATTAACATAATTAAAAAAATACGTTAAAATTTGTGTTGCATAGCAGCTCACTGAAGTTGTATATATCGATATTTTGGGATGTTTCTTCTTTATTATTGTTTTCATATTTCTGCAAAACTTTGATAAAGTAAAATATAGCAAAATGTGTTACTTATATCTTGTCAGGCGCATAATTCACACTTTTATGTCAGATATATCTAATGGTTTGCCATCTTCCGGTTTCAGAGAAAAGAAAAACATGGGATAGGAAGAAAGAAAATGTAGTATTAAGTGTGAATGAGAGAAAAATTGAAAAAGTAAGGAAAGCAATAAAAAGAGTTTCCTCTTATATATATATATATATATATATATATATATATATATATATATATATATATATATATATATATATATATATATATATATATATATTGACAATATTAATTTATCATGGAATTAATCAGCGTGGTCATAATGCTCCCCCCCCCTCCCCGTTTACGTTGACTAGTGAATGGAGATATCTTAGGGACAATGGGACCTTGACATTAAAATAGTGAGTTTGCACTATTGGGACAATGGAAATTTAACATGGAGAAATTTAATATGGGTGGAACTATAGAGGTCAAGTGAAAGTTTAACACAGGTTGGGACTATTGAGGGAGAAAAGTAAATGTATAGGGAACTGTCTAGCGACAATATGAATTTAACAGGTGAGACGTCACGGTACTGGCCACTGGCAACAATGTTGCAAGGGGCTGACCTTAATCTGTCGAAACAGTGTGGCAAGGAATTGACCTGAACACCCGTTACTCTAGTGAAAATAGAGATATAGACATATAGAGGTGGTTAGAGACAGAGACATATTACACATACAAATATTTTTTGAACATAAATCTATCACAAAAAAAATAGACTAAATATTTTTAGGCAAGATAGAATAGATATCATTTTGAAGGAATGGAAGCGACCTGAAAAGGACCTTTGTTTATTTTTGTTAACACCATTCAGTTAACATAGACGGCATCACACGGACCTATTCTTCCCCAAACTTTGCCTAATCTCTCGAACGTCGATTAAGCCTCTTTTCACACAGCCTTGTATCTCCACATAGATCCTTCGTTTCCAAGGGGCAGTCGCTGTGATCTTGGTAATTGTCCATGACTATGTGACATACATGGGACAAACCTGGTTGAACAGGATCGTCGATAGAGGAGTAGACGATTCTAAATTAGTCCACATCTTGTGATGACAACAGGTAATTTGAATAAAGTTAACGAAGTGATCAAAATGGATTAAATTCTTTCACCAATCCTAACACGCGTTAGAAATTCAGTCACAGTGCGGGTTTTGTCCTCCAATCCGAAAAGAGCTACATGTAACGTCACGTTCTCTTTATAGAGTTAGAATATGACGGAAACTTAGAAGACATGAATTCGGGTGCACCAGCTGTGGAGAAGAGGAGTGGTGGCATAGCAGGGACTCCCAGAGCAATGTCTTACTTCCAGAAGAGACCAATTTAAATTGGGATTTAGCTGATTTTCTCTCTTCACAAGAACCTTCGCTGCTTTCTCCTTTCTAAATGATCGATGACTTTTAACAGAGGCAGAAAGAAGAATTTCAACAGCAACAGCGTGAAGATGGGTAAAAAAGAAACGACAGAAAGAAGAAGAATCACGACAGTCTAAAGTCCCCCCGTTTGGATCGAGTTTAGCAGCCCAGCAAAATTGACACTTTCCAAATTGATTGACATGATTCAACATGTTCAGCAGTCCAACGACAAGTTTTACATTACCAATGGAAGAGCGATACTATACATGGCACACGTTTCTCTTCCCAAAGGTATCGGACGCATAAAGGTGTTATTGGTAGACGATGTTCGTATAACAAAACACAGCAACGTCCGAATTAACAACCCTCAAGACAAGACGCATTTAGCCCATTCCATCGTGGTACAAAGAACGTTTGCTGACAAAACGACACGGCAGAATATTCGAAAATTTAACCGAGCTAAACAAGAAAAAGAAGCAGAACTTCTGCTACAGCAAGCTGGACATGTGGAATTCCAAAAATCGAAAGACATCTTAGCTCCAGACTACACCTTGAAAGTATTCCATTAAGACGTGCGAGGACCTCTGTTGTTTCGAGGAAACAATTTCAAAGACGGAACATATATTCACGTTTATCATCACGATGAACATTTGGTTGCCATTACCAGTATCACTGTATCCCTGATATACGGTTTTTATACACAAGCACTGTTGATCGAAATGTGAACGATGTCGAACGTCATGACCCTGTCTTGACGAAGGACAAAAGCAAGTTCATTGCCTTGCTTGTCAGCTAAGTTTTGGAAGCAAAACCTGTTACCAACACCTAAACACGCAAGGTTCACTTCGGAGCATGTCAACTCCTGTGTGATTTGTGTGATTAAGATTTGCAACGTAACTTTAACAATGTTCCAGTCATACCGCTACGATGTCTGCAGTTTGGCAGTTTAACGCGATGCATACCACTGGGGCATCATGCCGAATACATGTAGCATGATGTTCCACACAGTCACATTATCATGGCACAAGGCAGACTAGTCCTAACACTAATCTCTTAATGCTGAGCACCCAGCGAGGCAGCTGTTTGAACCATTTTTGGAAGTCTTTGGTATGACTCAACCAGTGTTTGAACCAGCGACCTACCGCATCTGAGGGTAAACTCCTGAGATTGTGCCCTACTTGTGGACAAGACATACATAGTACCGATGCTGAAGTATGTTCAGGAAAGATACGATATCAAATTTGTCACCAAAGTGTGGACCTGGAATACTTCAATCAAAATACCAGCCTCAGCAGAGTAAAAAGAAGAATACTACAAGAATATAGGCAATTTCATCTTTTTAGATTTCGAATGAATGTAGGAGACCGGCAGCGTGCTAAAAGAACCGATCTTTTGTCATTTTTTCTGACTGTAGCAAGATTCCTGGAGGACGAGAACAAATGTTTCGGGGACATAACACGCTTGCAGAATTTGACCAATGTATCTTAGACTCTATCGACGAAACTTGGATCCAAGAGGACATCGAACGTTTCGGCGATTTCCATCGCTATGCCACGGTGATGGCTGACGATTTTTTGGGATACGACGGACAATTTCTTCTGAAATACTACTAGGAACAAAGCACCGAACGTTCTAAACTGACTCTTTGAACGGAGCCAAACTCTTTTCCATGCAGTGGGACAAGAACAGTTGAAATATTCGATGAGTTGCTTAGACATGCCTTTGAGTCAAATACTTACAACATTTGGAATGAGCGAAATAGCCAAAGGGTATTTTCCGCACTTCTTCAATACCGAAGACAATCAACATGCCCTTTTACCGCATTTGCCTGATACTCACTACTACGACCCTGACAACATGCACACCGAGGAACGATAATCTTTCTACGCTTGGTATCACACTCATGCTACTAACCCCTTAGACTTTCAGGAAGAAGTATTGTCGATTGCATGTGAACGACGATGCTGTGGAAACTTTTGAGAATTATTCATGGAGCACGGAGGGATCGATCACTTAAAAAAAGGCTGCAGCATCGCCAAAGCGTTTTTCTTAATGTAGCATAAACTATTCATGCACGAGAAGACCATGGTTGTCATACGCCCTCAAACGACGAAGTTTGTCAAACGTCAATACTCGATCATTTCTCTGCGCTAGGTGCATTACTTGTGGGACAAGGAAGACAAATGGACCAACATGCTCGAAACGAAGGAGATTAAAATACAATTGGAACGTATTTGGTGGACGGTTGGGACTTATAAAAACCTCAGATCGTATATATATATATATATATATATATATATATATATATATATATATATATATATATATATATATATATATATATATATATATATATATATATATATATATATATATTCTCAGAGTTATCTATCTTGGTGCGTACAGGGGAAAAGAGCCTTTACTCCAACTGATTTTGCATGTCACCTTCGAGTGTTTAAGTACCACAAGACTCTAAAGAAACTGAAATGATTATGCATTATTAACGCATATCAACTTCAGATTCTAATTTGTGATCCCAGACGAGATATATGGTTCGTGTATTTCAGAAATGTTTTGCCAAAACATATATTTGTTTTTTTGTCTTAGAGATGTCGATCTTAGCTCTTTGTAATTTAAAATTAATTTCAATCATATTTGTGATCAACACCAATTAATCAAATAATTAATATGGTATTAGTAGCACATAGGTACTACATGTAAGATACATTGACGAAATGGTTTGACAGCCATTGTGATTCTGTGAGGCGAACTAAATATTTATTTGAACAGTAAGAGTTCATTGCCTTTTTAGTATTATTATTTTCAAAATATATTAAAGACTGTAATTAGCTTAATAGCGCCAATTAACTAATATTACTTCTTTGTCTTGACTGTATTTATAAATTTTATTTATTTCGAAGAAAGGTTCATAGTCTGTCTCTGACTTTGTGCAACGTTCTACTTGGAAGATGGCAATATGAATGTTATTACCTGAAAACTAGAAAAAGAAGAAAAAACACCTGCATGACAGGCATATCTTTTACTTACAATGTTTAACATGAAAACGACTGATAAGAGTTATAGTGAAATTCACCTTCAATCTACTTGAATCAATTTATTTATCATTTGTACTCGCTTATAAGTGGAGACAAACTACAAACAGTAAAGATCATGATATGCCATAGCATAATGTACATGCAGATCAGGGTCTATGGTGATTTTTCTCCTCATCACTCCTAACAAACTACATGGATCCCGATCTGCCGGCACGTTAGGCAACCACAAATCAAGGTCTGTGCAGTTTGCACTTGGGCTTATCTTATAAGCGAATATAGACGGTTAGAACTGTCATTGTGGGTTACTCGATACTTTCTAGTTTTATGTTCATTTGAAATAGAAGCGGCTGTCAACTTATAGCTTGCAACCGAACTACCCAAACAAGAGCTAATGGCAACAGGATTGCATATCGCTTATGCAGATCTCTTATTTACCAGAAATCGCATAAAATCTTTACTTTTCTTTGTTTAATTCATCATTGTATTTATTTCATAATCAGCAATGTTTTAACAATGATTTTAACTTCTCTTATTTAAAAGCGTGATCTGCTTTTAAAATAACAATTACAAACCATATTCTACGCTGTTTCCATTTGTTTTTGAATTTATAGTATTTTATTCTTTTTGGTTCGAGGATGAAGGTTGAGAGAGTGGTTGTTTCAGTTGATTTAATTGGTAAATTCCAGTCTGTTTCTGGTAAAGAAAACAAAAGTGAACACGTCATTAAGTTCCTAAGAGACATATATATTATTTATTTTAATAATAAAAACGACTAGGGCGTCACATTGTTCATCTCATAATTATCTACATAATTTTCATACAAAAAATAACCTTGTGTAATCGCCTGTAAGTGGGGTCATCTACAAACAACAGATCCCAGTCACCACAGATCAAGGTAAATTATGTTTCTTCTACTTATTATTCCTAACAAACTTCATAGACTTATATCCTCCAGTGTATAATGCTACGACATATGTAGGTGTATGCAGTTTACAGCCAGATCCGACTTAATCGCAAGCACTATCCGTTCCCATTATTTAGTGTATGATATCGATGACATTGTTCTTGTTGATCATACCTGTATAAATAGAATGAATGAAAAGACTGACACCTTTGAAAAACAAGATGAGATCAGGTACTAAAATTTAAATACAATAGGAATATCGATTATCCTTACATTAAGTTTGAATCTATTTTTAAGATTTGTCACTTTTAAATTGATCTTTTCTATGCAAATGAAGTCAGGCGATATCCTCCCCCCCCCCCGCACACACACACACACACACACACACACACACACACATATATATATATATATATATATATATATATATATATATATATATATATATATATGAGAGAGAGAGAGAGAGAGAGAGAGAGAGAGAGAGAGAGAGAGAGAGAGTAATACCTTTTGTTTTACATACAAATGTATGCCTCGGATGTGGGAGGTCATGGGATCGATTCCCGGCCGAGTCATGCCAAAGACTTACAAAAAGGTATGTGTAAAATTCTTGTTAATGAAACAGTTGTAAAGAGTTAGGGAACTAAACTGCTCAACTGGTACAAGTTAATCTCAAGAGAGAGGTAAATCCGAATGTACTGTTTGTTTGGCCTGGAAACAGATTGTCCCCTTTATCCAATTACCTAAGAAGCATTCATTGGGTTAAGGGTTCTTAAACGCCCTAGTACCACATAATTCCCGTAAACAGGCGAAGGACCTCACATTAACTAGCATCTAATTTCACATTGGCATTGTTTTTCTTGCTTCAAATTTGTATATTTATAAGTGTGCAATTCTAAACTGTAGATGTATATTTCGTGTCTTCTACTAAACTCCTAATACAGAGAATAATTCATATCTGAAATTACTAAATATTTGTATAAATTATTAAATACTAAATAATTAAAAATTCTGACACGTCGATTTTTACAAACTTTACCCTGTGACTCTGGTTCAGTATGAATAACACCTGTACATAATAAGTTAATTACTGTAAGAACTATCTTCGGAACACCGATTTCCCATAAAGAATGAGTTAAGTTAATTACTGTAAGAAATATCTTCGGAACACCGATTTCCCATAAAGAAGTAAGTAAGCACTAAAACCAAAGAAATGATTAAATGGTAAAACATGAATACCCCAAGTTTGTTCCACTAGTTATCGTCCGCTACGCAAAAAAAATCCAAAAATAAGAAATGGACAATATAGGTGAATTTTGGCATTGCAATAATTATTTTTGAAAAGCTTCGGACTTCAAAGAATACAATAATTGCATTAGTGAAAACTCCATTTTGAATGGAAATGAATCGACAAAGTTTTATATATGATGATCGCCACTTAAGCACAATATGCGAATGAAATACCATCCACTAGTACTTGTGTCTGTCGTGGATAATAAATGTCAAACAAAGAGACAATAAATTATTTCTCAGCATTTGAAGCGGTTACACTGCATTTCCAGGAAAAATAGCAACAACGAATGAAGAGAAACGTCACTACCTTAGCGTGTTGATCTCTTGGAATTCCAAAATGAGTAAATGAGCAATAAAAAGATTTAACTTTTGAATGTCTAGCCTTTCAAGCTTTTTCTTTGAATTTGTTTTCTGTTTCGTCTTTTTAGCGTTCATTAGATTCCAAATTTACTGAAAAGAATACAGCTTTATTTTAAGGTCTTAAAAATGATTTCTCCAATATAATATTATAACAACCAGATGAGCAGCCATCTTTGGTTCCACATTGTACATGAATTCAATATATTAATGAAATTTATATCATCATTATTGCAGACAATCAAACGACTGAAATTATTCTTTACATTCATCAATTTCATTTGAAATGTCTACAAATGTTACTTTCATTTCTCATGTCCTGAAAATCACTGAAAATGTATGCATTATGTATGTATGTATGTATGTATGTATGTATGTATGTATGTATGTATGTATGTACGTTACAGTGATATTGATGTAAAATGACTTTGGCGTACATTATGACGCTTCAAGTAAGATTCATTCTAGAGATGTCGCATCCAATGTAAAACATTATGAAACGAGATCGTCAAAACCTCGGATTAATAAGATACTAACATAACAATTATTGTTGTTTGTTCATTTTGCAAAAGAATAAAACAGTTCCTCATTTTCGACAAAACAGGAAATTAATTTCATCAATTGTACGGGTATTTTCTTGTCAAGCCATTTCGTATGCGATGACGAAATTATGTTTATGTTTATATCATACGAAACAAATCTAGAAGTTAAATAGTCTAGCAGGAAGAACATTGTGTTTGGAATATTAATGGATTTTTTTTAAATCAATGATTTATAGATGTCAGACGGAGGAACTGTGCTATAACAGGAGATATAAGGTTTTGTTTCCCGTACTTTTATTACGGCAATATGACTTACTGGCATTTGTGTATCAGTTCGCACAAAATATGTCACACACTGAACAGATATGAATTCCCCATGCAATGAGGAAAATCTCGTTTTTCTATTTTGTATCTGCCATGGCTAAATGGGGAAACGTCATCCCTTTGTGCAACTGGAAATATTATAAGGATTTGGTGTTATGTCCTTTTCAGTAATATTATTATATTTGATATGGGCTTTTTAGATTAGATTTCACGTATCTAATCTGTCTATGTCCCTATCTACATCTGTCTATATAACAGTTATGAAAATAGTGGGTCATCTATAACGGTCAACACGTTGCGTAGGGAAAATCACCAGTACTGAAACTTCTTTGTTGTGGTTTCATTCGGCCCAATGTAACTTTGAACCACTGGACAATAACAAGTAACTAGGATGTGTAACCTTATCGGTGACGAGTTAACTATAATAAAATAATATACAATCACTAATTTGCATTATCCTGTTCAATTGTCGCAGATGTATTTTTAATTAAAAACAAAGAATAAAATTGGGACAGTTTTATTTTAGTGATTGAGGACCAATACAGATTGCACAATTTAAGTAGTAAATTTTGCTGTGTTTTTTTTTTCTTCTTTTGTTTTTTACATCTAAATCAGACCCTTAAATCGCTAACTTTATCCACCACTTAAACGTCTCGAAAAGGACTTAATTGCCTTTCAGCATCGGTACGCTGAAAATCTCTGTGCAAATATTATTTCAATGTTTACAAAGAAGTGTACTTATATGAAAAAAATTAAATACGAATTTTAAAATCAAAGTTCAAGTGTAGTCCTCATTTTATAGTGGCACTTGATTTTATTCTAAAGTTCCGAACCTTCTATTTTGGGCGAAAAAATAATTGGATTTATCCAGATCATTTTTCACGAACCTACTTGACTTGAGTGCATACTTAAACTTCAGTCTATAAAAAAAGAATATGCACAGTTTAAGTTTTGAAATAACTGAAGTTGTACTAATATGTTCTTCTTAATTAATTCTTAATTGATAACAATTAGAATCTCAGTATGACCTCAAGAGAAACGTTTCTGGACCCTTGACTCATTCTCTAAACCGCAATACTATATTTGTTATCGACTTACAGTAGATTCGAGTATAATAGTGTCATGATTATGTACACATTGAGCAGTACAAGCACGAAAGACCTACATACATACACACATACATACACACACAGACACACACACACACACTCATTCATGCATACATACATACATACATACATACATACATACATACATACATACATACATACATACATACATACATACATACATACTCAATATATAAGGACCTCTCAACAATAATGCATAACTCACTTAAGAACGCGTAATTTCGTTTCAAAAGAGCTTTTCAACATCCTAATGGTCTAATTCCACCAAAAGCAAAACATTAGCTCTTCTAGTACATCAAGCCTCTCTCCACATATTTTATACATATTCATGTAATTCTTCATCTTACCCCCGTCTTCAATTTCTTCCAGCAATATCTGTTTCTTGCATATTTAACAATCTACAAAATCCCTCTGAGCATTCAATACACGTGCTCTCTAGAACAACCGTCTCAAATATTGACTGTACCGTTTACAAAATTACTGTTAAATGTAAAATCAAGGTTATAATTGCAAAAATATGGATCGTAAACATCTTCCTATCTGACGTTTTACTGGATTTAACTGCATCCGTATATCATAACATCTCCTCGCATTTCAACTGGTTTGAGATCATCGTTGGGTAATTCTTTATAGCTGAATATTTTATAGATGTCTGAATAGTGTGAATAGAAAACAGTTAGTGCAGAGGTAATATGTATTGTTGATTGGGTAGTTGACATGATTGTTATACCTTCATTGAATACAATTCGATAGAAATTGTAATATTCTTGGGATTGCATTATTACTTTCTGGTGTTTTTCTCATACTTATTTGATTTAGAATCTGGTTGACTAGGTTCTAATTGTTTAAATCAACTTCGTATAATGTAATGTCATGTATGTTCCATTCATTTCCTTTCCTTTCTTTTGTGATGGCATTCATTCCCTGGTAGAACATAACCTGTATTGTAGTCGCTTGACACATATATTTAATGTTCCTTCTGTATTGTGATCGCCTTGATAGGATAAGTGTGTGTACCTTCTGTATTGTAATTCCCTTGACACGATTATTGTATGTTCCTTATGTTGCATGTTTAAATTTGTCATGTTCTAATATTATTTTTATCCACGTCTGTCATATTTAAACATCTTTCTGGTTTCAGCTTGTTGTACACGATTGATTTTACATCTTCCATTTGACGAGCAAATACATTATCCTTAATTATGCGTGTGTGTGTGTGTGTGTGTGTGTGTGTGAGAGAGAGAGAGAGAGAGAGAGAGAGAGAGAGAGAGAGAGAGAGAGAGAGGAGAGAGAGATCACATTGTGTCATATATATATATATATATATATATATATATATATATATATATATATATATATAATAACTTGTACGTAAAAAGGTGTCTTTCATATATCTTCTCACTGGGTCCTCCATTTTGTAACTAACTGTATCACCATCAACTACTTGCCTGATTATAAATACTTTTTCAGTACAGTTAGAAAGGTAACTCTTTTCAAACATTATTTTATGTTTCTAAATTATAAATATCTCATAAGTTTAACAGTTCAGTATTCTATACATATCAGTCTCAAGTAATAAATTGTTTTGATCCATGCTTGAACTATTTTCTTCCTGATTGTTTGAAATTATAGTCGACATGACAATAGTTTTGACTTTAAATGATTGATGACTCATCTAGCTTTAGTAATACATCATGCATCCTTTCGGTTTCAACCTGAGTTAAATGCTTCAACATTCTAGTGTACAGCTTTATGATAACCGGAATTAAACGTGCTTTCTTTTGTCTAATGCAAAGTATTGTTTCCTTTTCTCCAGCAAATTGCTACTGCATTTGTGTGGCGGCGCCACCATACAAGTTCCTGACGAAATTGGTAATATATATTTCCGGACAGAGCTGTTGTGTGAGGAAAGTAAGATGATAAGATTGATTAACAACAGGGTCTTTAGCCAAACTATCCCAAACTCATGTCCCTACAATGCTACACTATTTGACGTGCAAAAATACTCCGGTTGAATAAAAGCAATTAATGTGGCTATCAAGGTCGTATTCCTACGGATCACTTTTGTTATCAGTTATTAATACTTTCACAGGAAATCCGTTTTTTAAATCAACTATATATCTATAAGTAATATGCCATTGACATAATTATTATACTCTTGTGAAATTTCACTTAAGTGTCAACAGCATAGACCCTGTTCTGCCGTCTCATAATGTGACTGCAGATCAAGGCCTATATTGTTGTTTCTACTGACTAATTCTATTGTAAAGTCACACAGGTACTGAAGCTGTTCCATACCGACTATTTCAGTAATGGTTGTCTTTTCATAATTCCTTTTTGAAAATCTATACACAAAGCCTTAAATGTCGAATATTCACTTTTTATAAATATATATATATGGTAGATGCTTTATCTGCTCGGGAAATGAACGTACCCGCCTATACACGAGCCTCCTGTTGCCATGCAAGTTGGCTTTGGTTAGCCAAAGGCTTAGGGAGTAAACCCTAAAAGACAATCAAGAGTGGAGACCCTAAGGCAGTTGGACGATGTATTACGTCCCCTTCTGGGAACTCCTTGGTCTGAAGAAGGGTGGGCTCCGCCAGACGACTTTTGCCCAAGACACACTCATATTGCTGGACAAATCTGAAGTTACCATAACGGATCGGTCGTCGCCCGGATCAACAAGGACCGCGCCAACCGTTGTCCACCAGGACGGAGGAGACAATTGTGCTACTGGTACTTTGCATAGAATCAGAGCGAGAGATCGCAACCTGGAACATTGGAACTCTGGCGCAAATTGGAAGACTTCAAGAGTTGATACATGAGATGGAACACTACACATGGCACATTCTGGGACTCTGTGAAGTCAGATGAAAAGCCCTAGAAGAACACCAAACTGAAGATGGGCATGTATTCTACTATAGTGGAGAGTTGGACAAGTCCATAAACGGAGTAGGCGTCCTTTGTAAACAAAGTTATCAAGGGATCTGTGCTTGAATGTCGCCCCATATCTAGCAGAATCATCTCCATTCCTCTAAAAGCATCTCCCTTAAACATACCAACTGTCCAAGTCTATGCTCCAGCTACTGATCATAATGATGAAGAAATAGAGGAGTTTTGCTACAAACTCCAGGGTATTCTAAACATGGTAAGTAAAAAATACATCCTCATCATACAAAAAGACAGGGATTCCGAAGTTGGCAAAGATGCTCTAATAGGCTGGGATGGTCATTGTGGACCTTATTGCAACGTGCTTACAAATGAGAGAGAGAGAGAGAGAGAGAGAGAGAGAGAGAGAGAGAGAGAGACAGCTGCTCAATTTAGCAATCTAAACAACCTGGTACTAGCCATCACCCTGGGCCAACATAAAGCTTCACGATGCTGGACATGGCACACAAAATGGAATCCATCATAACCAGATCGACTATATATTATTTCAAAACCGTTACCGATCTGGCATCAATACAAAAAAAACAAGAAGGTTCCCAGGTGCTAATGTTGGGAATGATCACGACTTCGTGATTATGAACTTCCGAGTGAGGCTGAAGGAAATCAGGCTCAAATTCAACTGAAGGACACTAAAATTTGCAAGTCGTTCCAAGCCACAGTTGGAGGAAACTTTCCTCCACTACTTGTGATGGATGTTGATTTTAAAGTGATGACAGACACTTTCAACACAGTCATGACAACAGCTGCCAAGGATATTATTGACCTCCATCGCCCAAGGAAAACATCCTGGGTTAAAGAAGAGATTCTGAATCTATGTGATGCGCGAAGAAACCTCTAAAACACCAGACACACAACATGGGCAATGGAGTACCTAGGAATAAAAAGAATATCAGAAAAACTTGAAGAAAGCAAAAGAGGATTGAATTGGACAAAGGAGCACAGAAATAGAGAGCAGTCTGATAAAGAATAACAGCAAAAAGGCATTCCAAATCGTAAAATACCTCACAAGACAGAAGCAACCAAGGGTCACTACCATTCAAGATGAAAATGGAAAATGCCTCACACAAGCAAGTAACATTGTAGAAAGATGGTCTGAGTATTGTGCAAAACTCTACAACCATACGTCCACAGGAGACCCAGAGCTGATTGAAGTTCCAAACTCCCCAAATGATGATTATTTCCCCATTCTCAAAGAAGAGGTGTAGTTAGTTTTAAGAGCACTGACGAATGGGACGGCAGCTGGTATAGACAAGATTCCAGCGGAACTTATCACGAATGGGTGGGAAAATCAGTCACAGAGCTACTAACAAAAATCTGCAACAAGATCTGACAGACAGGTGTATGGCCAACACAGTGGACCCAGTCACTGATTATAACACTCCCCAAAAATAGCAATTTAAAGCTGTGCCTAAAATTACAGAACTATCCGTTTGATTAGCTATGCTAGTAAGGTGATGCTGAAGATCATCTTGAACAGACTGTAACCACAAGCAGAATAAATAATCGCTGAAGAACAGGCAGGGTTCCGGAGTGGATGATGTACACCAGAACAAATATTCAATCTCAGGGTTCTGTGTGAAAAGTACTCGCAACATCAACAAGACATCAATCATGTGTTCGTAGATTTCAAAAACTCTTTTGACAGAGTGTGGCATGAGGCACTGTGGGCCACAATGAAGAAGTACAACATTGGTCAAACGTTAACCAATACCATCAAGCAACTACCAGTGCAGTAATTACTAAAGGTTATGTGGGGGACTGTTTCCAGACAACAGTTGGAGTACGCGAATGCTGTCTCCTGTCACCCATGCTTTTCAACATCTATTTAGAGCGCATCATCAACGAATCCCTGGAAAACCACTGTGGGAGAGTCAGCATTGGAGGGCGTAACATCATCAACGTACGCTTTGAAGACAACATTGATGGGCCATCGGGCAGTGAAGACGAGCTTGCCACCTTAATGAAGAACTTGGATTAAACATCTTCCAGATTTGACATGGAGATAAACGCAGAGAAGATAAAGCTGATGACAAATAGTGGCAAACAAATCTCAGCCAAGATTAAAGGCAGAGGACAGAAACTGGAAACAGAGGGCCATTTCAAATATCGTGGCTCCATAATCACCAAAGAGGGATCAAGAGCAGAAATTTTGTCACGATCGGCTTAACAATGACATAACTCACACGTCAAAGTACCTTCTGGATCAAATATACCCTCCCTCGCGTGACTCGGCGAGATCTACAGCGATATTTCCTGGCTTGTCAGACAGTATTTGTTGCTTTTAAGGCTGTAAGGTAAAATAATAGAAAATGTCTCGAAATGGAATTGGCTCTCGACTTCTTTGTTAACCACATTTTGTTTACTTGATAATGTCGTATAGCCGCGATGCCTACATTTCATCCTATCTGAGGCTGTAATGACTATAGTTAGTAGACTTTTAATGCTTTGTGATCCTTTTATTGTTACGCCCTGTAACAATGGTAACAATTATGGCGTAATGTTTCGCATGATAGTAAAGGGCATTGTTGGTTTAAGTCTCTAGACCTAAAGCATGAAGTTTGCCAGAAAGGAATTAAGACATACGAATCAAAATAGAAAAACCAGGTGGTGAATCAAGAGTTCATGAACCCTCTGAAGTTAAACATATGTACCTGCTGTACAAACACTGTGTATGAATGACTTGATACGTATCTATTTACAAATAAGAATTAACAGGCATCATTCGGAACGTTTTGTGAAACGTTGCATATCTGACAGCAAGAAAACAAATTGAAATTCCAAATTGAATCATCCATTATATTTAGAAACGTTATCCGTCATGTGACTTTTTGTATACACTATATGTGTACACATGTGACCTCGTTGTAACCTTGATGCCGTTTACACACCCAAACAAGGAAGTTAAACATATTATACTCCTAAAGAGTGGGGTAAACAACCTAGCTCTAGTATAACGCGAGTATTTAGGTCAATACAGAGACAGAGAGAAACAGAGATAATTGTGAACTGTTTTTTTTTCTTTCACAAAAATCAATCTCACATAAAAGCAGATAGGGAATGAGGATTTTGTGAAAGAATGGTGAAACGGTGAATTCTTAACTGTTAAGCAGACATGACCAAATTGCAGATATGTAACATCCTTTTATCAGGAGTTTGTATGTGCAAGGGTACAATAAAATGAAAGGTTATAAAGTACCTTGGCACTCTGTAATTGCCGTGTGTGTTTATGTGTTTTGACATTATAATGAGAAAACACATGGATGGTATTTTCTTTAAAGCTACGTTTTATATTTTAAATGAAAGCAGACTTTGTAGCGCCATTTAGCATCTTAATTTTTGGTCACGCTTTCGTCTATAGTTGCATTCGTGGTGTGAAGACGTCCTTTCAAGTGAAACTGTATAAACCACCTTCCCGGAGCAAGCACTTTTGTACCGTATGTCTCCAAATAGGTACAAGGCAAGACATTTGAAGTTTAAAAGGACTAGGCGCTTCGTCGACCATGAATACAGGCACTGAAAGGCTAGTTCAAATAGCACAGGAATCTTGTTCGTACGACCTTGCAAGAATACAGATACAGATAGTGACTGATGATCTCTGTTCTCTCATTCATTCGTCTCTTTTTTGATTTTGAGGGAGTGACGACCTGCTACCACGACTCAGTAGACGATGCAGACTACTATCTAGTCACAGATCCCGAAGACGACACGGCCGATGGTGCAGACTGTAGCCTAGTCGTCGATCCAGAAAACGACCCTGTCAGCTACTCAGACTGTTTGCTGATATTACATCAGCAAGAGACGCAGTGCATTCAGTGTTCACTGAGAAATCGAGATCTGAGAGCAAAGGAGCAGCTGCGGAAGGAAATGATACGGTGACTGTTCATTAAAGAGGCTTATCGTTACCCCGATACTCCGATGTCGCATGACGGGACAACAACTTTAATAGATTTTATTGTTCACTTCAGGATGTGTTCAGTCCTAATTCTTGTACAGAAGAAGAGAACAAAATGTACTTGGCTGTTGATTTGAGAGGTCAAGTATAACAATTGTTGTCCATACATGAGAAGAGGTCTTACGCTGCATTGGTTGAGGCTTCGAAAGAGAGTTTCACACCATCGAACCTGATCGACCTAAGTAGTAGAGGTCGCAAGAATAGATAAGCGTTACCAGAGCGTATACAGATGTTTGCGACAATAGCCATTCCAGAGAGGAGTTATGGTTTAGTTGATACGCTCGCAAACAACAAGTACAATGATGCCCTGGGTGAGCCTCGCCTGCACTTAAACGTACCGCAGATTAGACTCGCTACGATTATCTATACAGTACTAAGAAAGTCGAGTTAGAAGCATTTGATAGAGCTGAGGTACAACGACAAAGAGGTGAAAGGTATATTCGTGGTGTTTCAACATAGACAGAAGAACAAGAGTCGGTGAACAGTGAACCGAGAGCGCAAATATTGGAGCTGACGCGATTGATCATGGCACTCAGGAGTGAAGTAAGGAGTACCAAGCAATTGAGGCTATCGTATCTATCCTATCGGGGGAAGCCTATCGGGGTCAACCAGGAGAACAGGCTGAACATGTTTCCTTTGAGTTTAAGCGTTAGGCTAGCTGACGGCAGACCTAAGTCGGTCGATGTGAAGGGACATTTTGAAATAATACTACATGGGGTTCTTCGACGACATATAATGCTGGTTCGTGACATCGCAGTAGACGCAATTCTTGGACTGGATTTTCTCAGGATTAACTCATATCAATTCGATGTTAAGAAGGGTCGTCTTTCTATTGTACGTTTGAAAGACATATATATATATATATATATATATATATATATATATATATATATATATATATATATATATATATATATATATATATATATATATATATATATATATATAAGAGAATAATTGTCGCCTAAACAGTGACCATTGCAGCGATGGTTGTTCCGGGAAAGTTTAACAAGCTATCGTCATCAGCATTGCCAGAATTTGGAATGGTAGAGTCTTTAAAATAAGGAGTCACAGATTCGAGTAACCAAATAATTTAGAAGAAATAGTGCATGCATCAAAGAATCATAATCTGTCGAACAGACACGAAACATGGATATGTTTATCTCCTACTGTCAGGCCCTCCTTGCTATATCTGATGCTGATCTTAAAGTACCACCAAAAAGTGTTCTGATTCATACCAGACACGAAATTGACCCACATGTGAATGACATCTCGAAGAAAAGGATAATTTCACCATATCCCAAACCATCTTCGTCGCCAAAGGCTGTAGTAAAGGAAAAAGAGGACACAACGAGATTTGCGTCGATTACATAGCCTTGAACAAAGTGACTGCAAAAGATCGAACAGTGACTTGATTTTCTGTTAGAAGTAACATCGTTTTTTATCTGAGACTTCATGAGTGGTTATGCGCGGGTAGAACTTGAGTCAAAAGAATACGAATACGAGCTCAATACACCAACAACTGAACCAAAATGCCTCCCTTTGTAAGGAGTATATCAAAAGGGTATCGTACGTGGAATGATAAGGGCAGTGGTGGAAGAAATGGATTACTGCATCAACTCGATGATAGAAATACACAATGATTCCGTATGGCCTAATGTCTCGCCTGTGAACTATTCTTTGATCCATCCTTCCTGTACTTTTAAGATCTTTGGCATTGAAAATAGTTAAACAAAATTTTTAAATTTTGCAGAATGTCAGCCTCGATGACATAGAAGCGGTTTCTCTGTTAAGCGTCTCGCAGGCGTTAAGACATGTTAATGTCTTGGACTGGAAGACCCTTGTCATTCACCCACCTACCCCCATTGCACCCTTGCTACTGTTATTGAGGAAAAATCATTTTATGCATTTAACATGCACTTACAACCACATATCATGTTGTCCTTTTTAGTTTTAATCAGATATATTTTTCTAGGAATAGCTCATTTTAATAAAACCTTAGATATTTCATACTGGGCTTGCTTTACAAATTCTGGAAAATGCACTTGCCCTAGTTAGATAAGAAGATGCACATAGTTGGAATATATTTGAAAATGTTAATATTACGGTGTTGCCCTCTACGACCCTTTTTGAAAGATGGATACAAGTAAATGATATATAATGGTTTCGCTTTCGTATTCCTAATTGGAGAATGCATGAATATAAGAAAATAACATTTTACGTCCTATGATACAAATTCGATTTAATTATTGTTCACATTTTAAATAAATATATGTAAATAGTACTCGTACACACAGTTGCAAAACAAATGTAACAAGAATCGTTGAAAAGTTTAGTTTCATTCTTCGGAATTAAAGTACAGCAATGTTACCAAAGTGATGTCATATTGAGGTTTCTCTGACGCAATAATGTTGTATCAAATTTAAAGGACATACTCCTAATATGTCTTAAACAATCAGAAAGTTGCATGATTTTTGAACTATTACATTTAGGCAAATCATTTACAGTAGAACTTCGATTACCCGTAACCCTATTAACCGTCAGTCTCTGTTAACCGTCAGGGCATTGTACATCAAAATATAAAAAAAACAGGTATATGTGGATATTATTATTATTCTATGACCTGGTCTATTGTATAATATTTTTAATGTACATATTTTATTATCCGTTTATTCTCATATCCGTCATAGTCTTGGTCCCACGCCTTGACGGAAAATCAAAGTTCTTCTGTATTTCAATTTGGTAAAAGTCTTCTAGATTTAACTTTTCCATATGTGACCTATATTAACTGAGTGAAATTACGTAACATGACTTGGCCATGATGCTAATGCATGACCACCAAAAATATTGTCCCGGATAAAACTTGTTGCATAGTTTTAATCAAAACAGTGATTTCGATACGCTTCCAAAATTACGAATTAGATGATGAAGATGTATGCATTGGCGTTTAACGGTACATCAGCACAATGCTGGCTATACCGTGCCAATTACATATAAAGACCTAAAATGTAAAAAGAAGAACTACAAATAAATTATATGATGATAAATCATTCCAAGTCAAGGTAAACATGAGGAAGGATGGGTTACAAGTGTGCTTCATTAATTATGTTTTTGTTGTTGCTGCCGCTACTGCTTTTTGGGGGATTTAATGCCATTTTTCGGCACATGACAAGCTAAACGTGGCAGCCAGTATAGATACTAAAGAAAGAACCCGGGAAAATTACGGGACGAACAGCCTACCCAAAGGGGAAATGTCAGTTGTCGGTAAATGCAAACGTCATCTAACGAAAGTTACAATTTAGGTAGGTAGGGAGGTAGGTAGGTAGGAAGTTAGGTAGGTAGGTAGGTGGGTGGGTAGGTAGGTAGATAGTTAGGCATGGTTAAAGGCACCTCGAAACATAGGATATGCGGTGCTAAACAAAAGTAAGTTCGAAACATGTAAAGCCAGGAATAGCACAAACATCCTTGGAAGTTAAACCCTTTCAAACTGGCGCAAACATGAAGAGGGAAATGATATTATATCAATCTTGATTCAAGCCACGTTGCTTGGGAATTTCTCGACTCTATAACTTTCTCTTTTGCTTTTGATTTCAATGTTCTAATTTGATTGTGTGTTATTCCCGTTCGGCTAACGTCATTCAGATTATGGTCAGGTAAAGCAAAATATTCTACAACGAACTCGAAGCAAATTCAGATTGAGCAAATTTTGCATGTGATTGTCTAGCACAAGAACGAGAGAACAATTCAGTTTTCACGCCATCACCATTACGTGCAAAACACAGAATGTGATATACTTGATATCATGCCTGGGAGTTTTTTTTGTGCAATTCTCTTTTTTTATGTTCATAAATTTAGTTTTAATTTGCAGCAAATATTCATAACTGAAAATAAATTTGCCGTATCTAAGTAGCATGTAAAATGTATTATGTTTGCGTATCTATTTTCAAAACCTGTTTTCGCAAGGACAGATCCGCTTTCTGATCGATGCAAACAAAGGCCGATCAAAAAAAGTAGTATTCGAAGCGGTGCCATGTCGTCATAATGAGAGTGTAACCTGGGTACAAGATAATTAATGGGCAGAAAAAAATGTCTGTCTGTTTTTACTCAGTTATTCGTACCTCACTAACTTCCGGATAGCCTCCGCCACTCAATCTTCATTCAAATTCCTACACCGTTGTGCTGATAAATAAACATATTCCAGTAGTATTTCAACGGTGTGTTATTATTCGTTAAATCGCAAAACTACGTACATAGACCGGTGAACTTTCAGGAAGTAGTGCTGCTAACTAGCTGTTTTTATTTCTGCATATGTGCATGTTTATTTCTATTTATCTTCTTGATGGGGTGTGAAGGAAGAGGGAACTAAATCATTAGATATACACAAAATATACCGGGAGAGACAAACTTGCGGCTCTGATTCAGCTTCTATTCTAACTTTCATACGAATGTATCATGTGATTCTTGCAAGTGAAAAAGATATTTATTTTGTCCATTCCATTTGTTCAAGTAACATGGAATCAAATGATATATGTGATGTCGAAGTGAATCCGAATGGTATTTAAAAAATATGGAATGTAGCATTTTCAGGGCATAAGTATTTATTCATTCATTTATTATTTTTTTTTTTCGTTCACCATGGTTTCTTATTAAGTTAGCAATGGTACAGAAAAAACTGATGTCTTCCCTGTGGATAACTTTATGATAAAATAAAATCTGACAACTGTGAATCGTAATCAGCTCAAGCAGGCGACACCAAGGAATGCATGGTTGCTTAGTCGACCATATTTGCCTATTTAACTGCTCATGTGATACTGTTAAGTTTGCGTTTCGGCTTAGAAATTACTTGGTCGGCTTCTTCTGAACCAACTACTTCCAAGAAAATATGAGATAAACAATAACATTTAATTCTACACAGATGATTCAATATTGTCGACCTCGTTCGTTCGAGATGCCATTGAAGTCTGTTTTTCATTGAAATTTCGTCTCCTCTTCGCCCTCAAAAAATGTTAGTAAGTTAAAAATTATAGTACCAGCTTTTAAAAGGCATATATTTATACATTGTTCCTTATCTTTCAAGAATTTCTAGGAAAATGAGGTATTCAAAAATGATAGGTTTTCTACAATATTCTTTCAGAAATCAACAAGCATTGAGGCAATACAGTTTTCGGTAAACATATGTCAATATTTGGGCACCAGTTTGCTTAAACATACCTTTTCTCGTAACCTATGATCCAAGTTAAAAAAAAATATTTATAAAATTGTCTGCTGATTGTTAAACATGAACTAGTTACTGGTGATTTGTTTATTCCAGAAGCTTCCGATTAGCTTGAAGTAAACAAGTAATTTTTATGTTATGAAATTACAAGTGAAAATGTCATTTCCACAATGAGTCAAAGGTAAGAGACTGTAATACAAATGCAGTAGGTAACGGTATGTTCTTCTCAATTAAAATGACAGTCACAGCATGTTGAAATGTGTTTAATACACTATTCGTTCCCTGAAATTAAATAGCAGGACATATATGTTTTAAGTAAAGTGTTTTCCTAGTTTATTGCGCTTGACATTGTTAATTGTGAGATTTTTCAACTTTAGGCCATCAAGACTTAAAGATCAAGGATGCAAACGATTTGTGCTAAATATATGTATTAATATGTCTCTCTCTCTCTCTCTCTCTCTCTCTCTCTCTCTCTCTCTGTGGCTGGGTGTGAGGGCGTGTCAGTATATGTAAAAAAGCAGCATAGGCGAGATATATGTCATTTTTAAAGTTGCGATGCTGCTGTCCTCTCTAAGACTTTGTGTTAAAGTTTCCTCAAGTTATCAAACGTCGACACTTCAAAGACCAATTTACACCTGAGATAAAATTTTCAAATGAAGCCTTCTTTAGATGTGTCTGAAAACATTTTGCGACTAATTTCTGCAAAGACAATGAGAAAAGGTTTTAAACAAATTGTACTATCCATCCTTGAATGGCAAAAATTAAATGGAAGACATTTAAACTTTCGACTTAAAAAAGGTCGAACGATGTGAGAAACTTGCCATTTATTACTCTCATAGATGAAAGATATATCCAGTGTTATAATAGCCAATATATGTAAATTTAACAAATACTAAGAAAACACAGAAAAAGAATTGTGCGTACAAAGTTGAAGCCATTTTGTTTATGGTTCTTGTTGCCTCGTTTAGTATTACGAATGGTGTTTGATTACGTTAGTGATGACTGTACTCACTTGGTTGACATATTTACTGTGGAAGATGTCAAGCCGAATGTAGGAGCTCACTTAGAGATCAGTATAATCACAGTCAGTCCCGGATTACCCATTAGGCAGAGTAGGCAACTGCCTATGGGCCCCGCGACTTTTATGGGCCCCATTAGGGGCCCCCAGGGGCCCCCATGAGACCGTGACCGTGGGTCTGGGGCCCCAAAAGTTTGACTGCCTATGGGTCTCCACGGTGCTTAATCCGGCGCTGATCACAGTGATTGTTCCCTTGTAATTTTATATGATCTGTGTTTGGTAGATAGTGGTGTTTTCTTCGTTTGATCATTAAGAATAGAGGTCTTTGCTTCTTTCGATCATTAGGAATAATGGTGTTTGCTTCGGTCAATCATTAGGAAATATTGTGCTTGCCTTGTTCCACCCTTTGGAATAGTGGTGTTTGCTTCATTTGATCATATAAAATAAAAGTTTCCCAACATTTTCAATACATCAGGTAAATTTCAGATAACAAAATTCTAACATAACTAATAATGTCTGTTTATGTTTAAAGTCTTAACGGACTAGCTGGGTTACGTTATGAATTTTGTGGATAAAAAACAACGAGAGGGGTCCAAAGTGTCATAATTCCAGTCATTATTTTTGTTGAAGAGACATTCGTGTATGAATTCGGTTATCATGTAATTCTATATAGATGTTCCTAACGTTGAACATTGTAAATGTTTAAATATGGTCTTCTTTTATCTATATATAAGCAATATGTATAGCGTGGTCAAAAATATTGTACACATGAAATGTTTGGCTCGTGTATGACACGGTTAAGTTGTTTATATTCTCGACAGACTTGTCTGGTTTGCACCAATAATATTGGTTGTGAACCCAGTAATGTTGGCTTTACTAAGTCCTGTGTGATCTGGGTCAACTTATGATGCTCCTGCCTATGGGCAAAAGTAACATTTGGTCAGGTTCGTAGGCTGACGGGATGAAATGCCGAATATAAAAGCATTCCGAAGTTACCTCCATTACAGTGCAATATGTCGAATTTGGGTTAAATTCAAGTAGCTCCCTTTGGAGTTATGATTTTGAGTTTGAATATCATAATACAAGTAATGAAATAATACTGGTCTAATAAATGTTTACAGTGAATAAGACTGTAACATACAAACTATTTTTGCTGGTCGTAAGCAAAAAACGCGTGTTCTATACCGATTAATGATCATACCTCCGTAAAATAAATGGTAACAAACTTGCGATTTTATCTGTTAGGTTAATTAAGTTGTTGATATTTCGTCACACACATAACTGACAAGTACACAAAATTGGGGTTATGACAGTCATAATAACTGAAATAATAGATACAAGCAAGAGAACACGATTTCACAACGATTTGACATCCACTAGAGATGAGTGTCAGTTGGATCGGTTTATAAAATCTAATAATTACGAATAATGAAATGGTTTTCCATAAGTCGTCATTTCCTTAAATGTGAATTTAAAAGATCCTAACTGTACTTTTCAGACCTGCTGTACATCTTTTTGTATAGAATGATACCGAAAGCTTAAAACAGCAACATAGTTTCAATTATGTAATCGTATATCATATGACTATTTTGAAATTAGCACCTGGAAAACACACACACACACACACACACACACACACACACACCGTTTGTTTTACTCTTAAGCACCTACGTCAGTCATTAGCAGCTGTTAACGGCAGTCATAAAAATAGCTACTTCAAAACTAATCTTGGAAAATTGCTTGATCGGGTCAATTTTATTTATTTATTTTCTTCGCAACTCAATCAAACAGTGGAAAGAACTATATATCACTGCTCTCTCTCTCTCTCTCTCTCTCTCTCTCTCTCTCTCTCTCTCTCTCTCTCACACACACACACACACACACACATACACATCATACACACACATCCACACACACCCACACCCACCCACACGCACACATCCACACACACACACACACACACACACACATATATATTTTATCACAATTTAAACCCGACTATCTCATTTGGGTTAACCCAAGGTAATCAGATAGTAACACGGAATTTCGCGAGTTCGAGTATATAAGAATTGTTTTCATTTTTATTATCACCAACAGCACAGGATCTGTCCAATATAGAAGAGAGTGACACATTCAAGTACTTGCCACCATGCTCTCTCTCTCTCTCTCTCTCTCTCTCTCTCTCTCTCTCTCTCTCTCTCTCTCTCTCTCTCTCTCTCTCTCTCTCTCTCTCTCTCAAACACACACACACATGTACAAATACATACATACATACATAACTTCTTCGTCTATCACAATTTTGTTTTAGCGTACTTTTTTTAAACGTGAACTTTATTTTCGCAGTGGTGTTAATAAGCGAACGATTTCCAATACATAACTTCAAAAATATTCGAACATAGCCATACAACTCTATATTCAGCTATAACAATGCAAATCTTAAACTACACTTACTGTTGCAAGCAATCATACAAATTTTAGACTCTTATGTATACTGCATGAAAGTAAAATTCACTGAGATAGATTTACTCTAAGTAACATACTGGGTGTGAGGATTTTGAGCTTGCGTTCGAACCTCTTGCTCAAAATATCTGTAAAATATTGGTCTAAATATTTTGTAAATAAGCTGTAACAATCATGCTGTGTTGTTATGCATTAGATTTTCGCTTCAAGATGTATGCTTTCTTCTACTGATAAGCTAACGTAGCACAGAAAACTACCTAGATCATCCATTTCAGTCAATATATTGATTTGGGAAACCCCGGTGTTGAGACTTAAAATATAGTTAACCAGACTTAGTGACGTGGCGGTTTTAAAATCAGGTTCATCCATTTGTGCATAGATACCAAACTGGGAAGTGCATTTTGCTGTACTCTGACAGTACTTGACTGGTTATTGATTGGTCGTTTTGGTGATGTTGGTTGAGGTTATGTGGCATAATTTCTTCGGCTAAAATGTAAAAGTAGATTTCCCTTGGTTTAATAATATTAACATCAGATCTCCACATTCCTAAGTTGCATGGAGATTTGATAGGGACTTATAAAAAAAAGGCTGTGTTAGAGACACCTTACACTTCTTGACAATCAATCCGATCAAGAAGTATACAACTAGAAACAATGTCGCGTTCGCCATGAAGAGGTAGGTAAAACAAATATGGCGACGTTTTGCTCTCCTTCTGAGTTCAATTCATTAACCACATGAGTAATGAGCGGTGGCGATTACGCTTCAATCGATACGTGGATAAACCTCGATAGCATTTTGGTTCGCACGATGTCGTCAAGTGTGAAATATCGCACAAATGGCGAAACAATTATCCAAGTGAAATGTCCCAAATGGTAAATTAGAGACTTTTTAAGTATGTCAATACATATATACCTCCACTTTATAGCTAATATTTCCTAACAGTGTTGGAAATGAACTATTTGACTGGATTTATATCTGTATGGATTATAAAACCCAGGCTGGTCACCGATAAAGGTCTGCAAGATCCACATGTAACATGGATATGTGGTATGTTTGTAAGCAGAATGACACTCAAGAAGCGAAATGACGGACACAGGCAATAAGTTTTAAACTTAAGTTAAACTGTTGGAAGGAGAAGCCATTTATAGTTACCTTGTTCGACGGTAGACGGCATTTACAATCATTATTATAGTGAACATTTTACCTTGACACTATTTGCAACATTCACTTTATGCAATCAAAATTTGGAGTCATATGTACACAGAAAAAGATGTAACTTTCGAAATGTATGTACATAAACAAACATTAAATTCTCCAGGAATCACAAATATTTGCCCTGCATGGGGCCTTGTATAGTTTTATAACATGGATTGAGTTAATCGAGGCTGCATTTTGCTACATTGCTACGTTGATTAAATTGAATGCATGTTCCGAGCTTTTCGAATATTTTATTTTGCTCAAAGAACAAATATTACGTTTTGAAAACGTGGCGTCCCAGATGTCACTATTTGAAAGTTTGAGACTTAACCTTAACCGTGACCTCTTGATTTCTTGTTGTTGAGACTGTGATTAATTGTAGCTTGTAATTTATTTCTGGCAATGCCAAATCTAGTTTTCATCCCGTTGCCGGACGTTTCGTAGATTCGGTAAAGTATTGTGAAGCTGATCACGTTGAGGGACAAAATCAAATCTCCCCGAGATTATCGCAAATCATTTACATGCGGCATCTATTTAAAAGTTACTCTTCCGTAACAAATGTTGCAAGGTAAACTGACAAACATCCCAAAATATGAACTACCATATCATATTACTAGGCGGTATGCAATAAGTAAAACTTGACTCACTCAGTCATATCAAAATGTATCTTGTTATGAACACAATTAGATGAAGCCAGATAGTTCGGGTAGCTTTTACAGGTGAGATCATGATCATAAGCACCAGAAAGATTACTTACTGCTTATACGACAGTGGAATAAATCCTCTTTATAAGTAGTTGTGTTTTAAGTTAAATTATTAATTATTCGGTTTATGTCTGCATGACATACGGTAGATTGTTTATACATTTTCATCCAAATGCACTTTCTACATATGCCTAAATGAAAATGTTGATATGTGACTATGGTTTCCCACCACCAACGTTACCCCTTGTATCGTGTAATTTGTCCTAAATGAAAATGTTGATACGTGACTATGGTTTCCCACCACGAACATCACTCCTTGTATCGTGCAATTTGTCCTAAATGAAAATGTTGATACATGACTATGGTTTCCCATCACTATCACTTCTTGTATCGTGTAATTTCTCCTAAATTTTAATGTTGATATGTGACTATGGTTTCCCACCACCAACATCACTCCTTGTATCGTGTAATTTGTCTTAAATTTTAATGTTGAAATGTGACTATGGTTTCCCACCACCAACGTTACCCCTTGTATCGTGTAATTTGTCCTAAATGAAAATGTTGATACGTGACTATGGTTTCCCACCCCTATCACTCCTTGTAATTTATAATTTGTCCTAAATGAAAATGTTGATACGTGACTATGGTTTCCCACCCCTATCACTCCTTGTAATTTGTAATTTGTCCTAAATGAAAATGTTGATACGTGACTATGACGGTAAATGTGGAAACTATGTTCGTGATGCTTTTCCTAGAGTGTTGGTAATATTGACCAAGGTTATCAACAGACACCGATTACAACACGTCATTGGGCATTATATGTGAATATGGCTCATGATAGTTTTGGTGAAGCTTAATTGTATTGCATAAAAAAGGTATTGGGATCTCTTAAATGTTCTTAAATTTAGACTACCTCTGGCATGGATGACTATCTACGAAATAACAAAAGATAAAAAGGTTAATACAGTGGTCCCCAACCCCCGGGCCGCGGACCGGTACCGGTCCGTGGATCAAATGGTACCGGGCCGCCCAAGGAACATTAAATTATTTCCATTTTATTTACTGTGGTGTATTTCTCTCGGGTTTGTGCGACTTTCCATGGACGAGAGGTCAACCGGGAGCTGAGAGACGTCACCTAAAGCCGCACCAATACCGCGCATGCGCAAAATATCGTGATATCGGGGCGGTTCTAGGTACAAATACAATTAAATTAAAATTATTAAATCAAAACAATCTAAAATATAAACAAACAACGTGCCCCCCACCCCACCCCTCAGCGGGCCGCGGTAAAATTATCAAACGTTGACCGGTCCGCGGCGATAAAAAGGTTGGGGATCACTGGCTTAATACATCAACTATCAAACAAAACTGAGTACGAAAAACTGTAATATGAAAATAAATAAAAGATAAAGAGAAAATAACACAGTTTATTTGAATAAATTAAAACGGTTGTATTTACTTAGCGAAGTTACCGAATACTTTTAATAGTTTTACTGCCAAGCAATTAACTCATTTTGAACTATAGTTAATCCGATACGTTTATTTTATAATAAATATAGAATTATATCAATTTGTTTTAAAACGTTAAATAATGCACACCTGACATCAACATTAACCCGAAGGAGATGCGAGACAAACCAGCAAAAACACAAATGAGTCAAGTAATGTGTCCAGGTTTTTTTAAAATCGGAATAGTCACTCTGAAAACCAAATGAAAAATGAAAAATGAAAGACCCAAACTTTATAAGACTCTTCCTATTCTAAAATAATTAGTTAGGAGTTTTCTCTGCAGAATGTTCAGTTCCAAAAGCGTATTATAGGTTAAAACTTTGTACCTACCATACATTTGTTTCAAATTAATGAATTAAATGGAATCTAATGACAACGTGTGACTAGTGGGCATAGTTCAATATTTTAAACGTACATATATAACAGCAAGAAATTTGTGAAATTCAACTCAGTGAATCATCCATGCTATTCAAAGACTTTCTCCACAATGTTACGAACTGTATTTACTTTATGCGTATATATTTACACTTCCTTATCGTAACCATGACACATTTTATAATGTTTCCAAATAGGAAGCGAGTTATACTCCTAGTGGGTCGGATGAACTTACCTAGCCCAGGTATAAGACTGCCTTGTTTTTGCTTGATGAATGGAGAGAGAGAGAGAGAGAGAGAGAGAGAGAGAGAGAGAGACGTATATATATATATATATATATATATATATATATATATATATATATATATATATATATATACTTTGTGTGTGTGTGTGTCTGTGTGTGTGTGTGTGTGTGGTTTCACGATATTAAAATAAGTGTTAATACAGATAGGAAAGAAGAGGTGGTGCAAGATTTGCTAAATGGTCATTTGTTGAGTTCTGGACACAGGTTTGTTTGGTGTTTAACGGTACAATAATATGAAAGGCTACAGAGTACAGTGGCACCGTTTGTTGGTTTTATTTTAGTGGGAGAAACGTTGGGGGTCTTTTTTTTTTTTTTTTTTGGTTGTTGCATGTTTGGGATTTTAACTCGCTACCCTTTGGATCACGAGTCCAGAAAACTAACGAATAAGCCACCACGGTTCAATTACCATAGCAACCAAACCACTAGTGACCTGATCTGTTCAGATTTGTCTGATCTGGGCAGGATTGCGTACTTTGGTTCCAGCACGCTAACTACTGAGCAACTTTAGATCTTTTTATTACGAACAGATTCGAAGGCGCTCCGTTTCGAATTAAAAGGTAATAGCGGAAAAATGGTCTACTATATTCACTAGATTAATAACAAAACGATGGTTCCGCGTGACCTTTAGTTTGTAAATTAGTAACATGAAGCCTTTAGCGACAACGTTTACAGCACCTGAAAGACATGACGATACTTGGGCACGCCCACCTGCTTCCGCTTAAAAATGATATACCCACTCACTGTGTTGTCATTTTAATCAGATATATTTTCCTGGAATAGCCTATATTTATAAATCGTGGGTTTATAGTACTTCTATGCAAAATGAC